>VXBA01005106.1:342553-353831 GCA_013399895.1 Serilophus lunatus
CCTGTTCCCTGCCGTTCCCGGGACGGGGATCAGGGTGGTCCTGCTCCGGCCTGCCTTCCCGGAGCCAGAGGAGGCTGTTCTCAGCGCGGGCTGCCCCCGTCCCCTGCCATCTTGGGAGCGAGGCTGGGGCTGGTGCCGATCCCCGCGTGGAGTCGGGGTGGCGGCGGTGGCGGTTTCTCGTTCCCCCTCGGGGCCGGCGGGGGCGGGCAGGGGCCTGGAGGCACAGCCACGGGGAAGCCCCAGTGCGCTCACAGGTGGCGGCTGGGGCAGTGCCGTGGATGCGGCAGCTCTGGGCCGGCCCCGGCCAGGAACTTGAGCATGGCCACTGCTTTTGGACAGCAATGGGGGGCTGGCCCTGGCACCGTGTTGGCGCTGAGGCATTTCTAAGATGCTGTGGCTGTGAAAACAAAGATGGCGCGGGGGACTGAAACTCGTCATTTCTTCGACGGGAAATCACCGGAACCAAGTCAGGGCCCAGCCCTGCTAGACCAATGGAGAGACAGCTTGGCTAGGAAGAGGGCAACAACATCCACATGAGAACAAGAAGGCTTAAAAGCGGAGGGCAACAGCCCTCCCCTGTTCCTCTTCAGCTCTCGACCCAAGGGCAAGGACCACAGCTGCTCTCCTCCTCAGTCTCAGGCTTCATGACATGATTGCACCCATTTCTCTCAGCACAAGAGCCATTTCCAGCTTGCTAGCAAGTAACCCCTTCAGAGAGGTGGTGGGAGGGAGTTGTTTTCACTTCTTTTTGTGTTTTTCAGAGAGACTGAAGGGCTGGAAGTGCTTCCAGGAGAGAGGGAAGAGAGAGAGAGACAGCTTTTCCTACCCTTCCCCACCGCTTTTTCAGCTAGCCATCTAGCTGAAAGTGTAGTTCCCTTTCTGTTTTTGTCCTTTTTTCCCTTTTGTGTTTTTTTGGGGGTTTTTTGTGGTTTTTTGGGGTTTTTTGTGTGTTTTGTTTTTTTTTTTCCTGCGTGTCAGGTGTTCCTCTCTGTGTAATTTTGGAGTCCCTTTGGGGTATCCCGCCTTCCTTAATTTAGACCCCCTGTAATAAACTGTTCACTTGCTGCTAATTTTGTTCAGTTTTCCATCACCTTTATTGAACCTGCCCCTGAATGATAAAAAGTGGCTTAAACCACCACAACAGTATAGCTAAAATGATTGTAGTGTTGGTTTTTCAACACAACATGTTTTTGTTTTGGTTTGTTGGTTTTTTCCCCAGAAAATTCCATGTATACACTAAACACCTGCCAATGTATCACCTTAAACATGCAATAGGAAAATCCATTTCCATGCTTCAAAATCCCAGAAAATTTTTTTCAATATTTTTGCTTTAGGAATCAAAGCTTTATATGATTGGTTGGTTTATGGTTTTTAAAGGCTGAGTTTCAAAACTATAATGAAAAACACAGCATGTTTAGTTCAATTCAAGGACTAATAAATTCAGGAAAATAGCTAAGTAGTTAATCTGGGATGCATTATTTGCTTTATATACTGTGTGGATGATTACATTGTCAAACGTTTTAGACTAAATTTTTTATTATGCTATAGCAATAAACTATTGCAAATGGATTGAATATTGCTGTCTTGTATCAATGATACATTTTTAAATTGCTGTGTCTTATGCCATGGAACATATTGTCTTTCACCTCAAGATGACAAAGCTTTTGTCTTTGGAGGGTGGAGCACTGAAGCTTTTGATAAAGGTGATGATTTAATGTCTGTAATGTTGACAAATGTTTGTGAGCTCAGTCTTGTAAATCTGGTAGGTGGCACTGTGTCAGAGGTAATCTTATTCACTGTAGTTTTCTGAGCTGAATAACAGTGGCAGAATCCAAATCTGAAGAGACACTTTTTTGGTCTGATTGCAGATGGCATCATATAGATATATCCATATTCAGAAATCTTATGTGACATGACAAGTGAAATGTGTGCAATCACAGAGTGAATATTCAGTCCCTTTGGTGCTGTCATTCCATGTAACAGATTTGTTAACAACACAGTAGCTTCTCTGATGCTTTGTCCTCTTCCTGCTGGAGGCAGAAGCTTTTCATCATGTTTCCTGCATAGGACAACAGAGATCCTACTAGGGCACGATCAACTCTTAGCTCTGGAAGTTCTTGTAACTGCCTATTTGCATAAGGAAGGCTAAAAAAAAAATAATTCTCCTTGAGAAGCTGTTGACTGAAGCTTTCCAGGAGTTCCTCAAACATAACTTGTGTTCCCTTACGTAAAAATAGAGTTGTTATTAAAAAAACCCCTCTCAAAACAAGCTCAGTAAATAATTATTAGATAACTTAATGAAGTAGAATCATACTGTTGTTTGTCAGTAAACTGTTTAATGCCTAATGGCAAGAGAAAAACAAAGCTTTCCTGCTCAGAGACGGTTTGATTCTTTCTCGATTCTTGACTCATTTGCTGAAGATACAAAAGATGTTCTTGGTTAAAAGAAACAAAATCAGGCAGGCACTGATGCAGTCTTTAGTGCTGCATAGAAAAGGCATGATCTGAAATAAAAGCAACACTGAAAGAAGCTGCATCCCAACAGTTGGCTTCTCAGGTCTAAAACTAGCTTGTCTTAAACATGCTGATACGGTGGAAAATTTTGTCTTCTTATGGGGAAAATTAACTTCCATAACATCCTTCTGTAGTTCATCAGGTGACTTCATGACTGCTTCTTGCATGTAGTCAAACTCAAGCCTTATACTCTGCAAGGTCCATCAGGGGAGGTTTAGACTTGACATTAGGAAGGAATTCTTCGCTGAAAGGGTGATCTGCCATTGGAATAGGCTGTCCAGGGAGGTGGTGGAGTCACCGACCCTTGAGGTGTTCAAGAGTAGGCTGGATGGTGCCATGATTTAGATGATGAGTTGCTGTTATAGGTTGGACTTTATGATCTCTAAGGTCACTTCCAACCTTGCTGATACTGTGATAATGTGGCTGTTGTTCTCAGACCTTCTTAAGAAGCTATGGGGACTATTTTTGAAGTTCTCAATGATTAAAAATTTCAAACATCCTCTGCTGGTGTAGTAGATGTCTATATATTGCTTGGGGAACTGCCTTCACAAACTGACTGGCATTTGCTTAGGATAACTCACGTATTTTTGCACAGACTACTTAGAAATACATGTAGTACCCGAGTAGGCTAATTTGGGAAGAACAAAAAAATCTCATGTGGAACATGTGCCTGTCACATTATTACATTAAGGCCTAAATACTGAGCAGAGTTAACATTTTAACAATTGTTATGTACTGAGGTGTAGAAAAATGTTTATTGATAGAGTGTGATATATCCTTTCTTGGTGATCGGGACACATTGGTAAAGCTTTGTGGTTTTTTTTTTTCCAATTTAATTTTATAGTTCTTGTGCAGAATGGTGAGAAAGAGGTTAAGAATATGCAAGTAGGAAGGAAGTATGAAAAATAAATAGAAATATTACGGAATCAAGGTCGTCCCAAAGCACATTGTGCAGAATCATGTCCAGACAGTTCTTGAATATATCCTGTGAGGGGGACATCAAACCTGGACAGACTATTCCAGTACTCAATGACCCACACAGTAAAGAGGTTCATCCTCATATTCAGGTGGCACTTCTGTGCATCAGTTTCAGCATGTTGCCTTTCATCCTATTGCTTGCCATCATGAAAAAGAAAGATTTAAAGGAAAAAAACCAACAAGAAACATGACATATAAAAATGACTTACATTGCATTTTTTTGCATTAGGTTGAACAGAGGTATTGCTTAATAATATTCAATTAATAAAGCAGTCCAAAAAATATTCTGTTATTCAGGATCAATTACAGTATATTAACATTATTATAATGATATTAGCATTGTATTGCCATTAATAGCATTAGATAATCCATTAATGTACCATTATTAGTATGTATCCTGTATATGTTACAGTTTTCCTCTGTTTTTTAAAGGGATATGAGTATCTAATTACTGTGAAGTATAACTGTCACCATAACTTCCCTTTCCTTATCAGGATAGTATGTTTTAACTGTGTTATTGATTGAGCTTGCTTTTCAAGGTGAAAGTAGACACTCTTTTTCCAAAAATGTGTTAATTAAACGATTAATATAGTCTATTTTTTTAATTTCTTCTTGTTTCTTTTTTTTTTTTTTTAATCTGGAACCATACCTTCTTTATGGTATGATTACTTGATGCCCAAATTGAGAGAAAAACTTTCCCAACAAAGATAAAGAGCTGGTCTAATGGAAATTTCTAGGTCCATCAACACACATGCAACACCATAGCACCAGTACCCCTTTTTGCAATACTAATTAATTATCATATCTAACGGAGACATCCAATTCCAAAATCATTCAGCCCTTGTCCTGCATCCAAGTCTGCCTCTTTGTGCTTCTCTAGGGGGTTTTGAGACTTCTATCTTGCTTTGCATACGGCAAACTCCACAATATTTCATCTCTATTAACATTCTCTTTATTTTTTTATATTTCAGTTCATATGGTAACAGAAGAAAAATTATAATCCTGTTATGTAGGTCATATGATTTATTGCTGCATGGGAATATTTGTGCAATTTTTTATAAGAAATGATCGGATAAAAATGCCAGATTGCTATTTCTAGTACATGCTTAGTGTTTTCACTCGAATATCTGAGTAACCTGGCCCAAGTGGAAGGTGTCCCTGCCCATGGAAGGAGACTTGGGACTAGATTATATAAGAAAAATAAATAAATAAATTTAGTCTCACTGTAAAATTCTGTTTTCTTGTACCTCTTCTGTTTTATTTCATAGTTATTTTTTTCCTCATCCATCTGCTTATATAAAAATACCTGATTTTTACCTGGGTTTTTTGTTGTTTTTTTTTTTTGTTTTTTTTTTTACTCCTCTGGTCTAATCTGGTAAACTTCAGGGGATAACTAGACTGTTTCTGTATCTTTTCTTCTTTCATATAGAAAGAAGAACTTTTCAGATATTTCATATGTATCTAGCTGGACTTTGCTCATGCCATATAAGAGGTAGTGTGGTCAGAACAGGGTAGAGCAATCCGTTTACTCAAGTTGGAAGCATAACAGGACTCATGCAGGCAGCATGCATCAAAAGTGTTTGTCCAGCTGCACCTTGGAAGGTATATATCTGAACAGTATACTCAGGCAGGTTCTCGAGCCTGTATTGTCCCTGCATGGTAAAGGACTGTTTTACAACTGCTGGAATCCAGCACTTCTAGCAAAATAGTCCTTACAGCAATAGTTGGCCTGCTTTTCCAAGAACAGTGCAAGGCTGGAATAGAGTCCCAATGTGATTTGAAGTTCTCTATAGCTGTGTCAATACAACACTCTGTATAGAGTATCAGGGACTTTGTCCAGCATGCTAGCCTCATTGTTCCAGAGAATCAGAAACTGTGGACCTGTTTTAAATGGAAGTCAGAGAGCAAGGTAAACTGCTTCTATAGGTAAAATCAGTAGGTTTGAAAATGGCTTGTTCTTTTACACTTAAAGCCAATTTACAGCACTATGATAATGCTAAAGGACAATGGAAACTGACAGGGGGTTTTCCAGTATAATTCATATAAATATGAGTTCTAGTATATCTTCTGTGTGTAAAAGAGGGCATCTTATTTGTCTTTTTTTCTGTTGTTCCCACTCTACTTTGTGCTACAACAGGTCAATAAGCCTTCAGAAATAGGTAGTTTCTCCATGCTCAGCTCCATTATGAACAAAAATAATTATTATGTGGGGAGGCCCTGTGAATGGAACCATGGCTCTGAGTTAGCACAGTCTGTTCTGACATCGTCCATTGATGTATAAGTACGACACAAGATGAATTTTTGAACAGTTTTTTTTTAAACTTTATAAAATGTGTTGTTTTATACAAAAGATCAATAGCTATTATTTCCAAGCCAGGCGGATCTTTTCTTTTTTGTTTTTGGTGTGGGGTAAGAACTGAAAATTACATGAAATTTTGTTTTACTCAGAGTTGCCATTTATTTCCAATTTAAGTAAAATATGAATTAGAAATTATTTATACTTTGGAACAGAAACTTCTGGGAAATGCAAATACTGAAAACAACATAGTATCAGTTGGTTTTTTTTTTCATTTTTCGTTTTGATTCTTATTATAATTTCATACAAAATTATATAGAGAGAAACAAAAATCTTAAAAAAAATAATTTTCTTCTTCGGAAAGCTCAACTCAGGTTTTCAGGCAGGAATGAGGTTCCTTAGACCTAGATTATATAGCTACACAATTTTAAGTATCCCTTAAAAAGACAGTGGACACTGGTATATATACAGTGGTATATTTAGATGACAATGGTTTCTTTTGGGAAGTTTTTATTTCAGTGAAATAAAGTATTTAATTGTAGCACCATTCCACATGAAAAAAATATTTATCATTATTACAAATTATATCAGTATATGTTTGAGACACTTATGTTTCAATTAGACAATGCTAGAAGTGAGGCATTTTATCACAAATGCCAAGACTGTACATTGCTGAGTTGTCCTATCTTCAAGGTTAATAACACTGCATATGGAAAGTAAAAAAAGTCTACTTCTCTTCAATTTACACCAATTGTATCAGTTTATTCTGTGCTCGCAATATGTCTGACCCATGGAAAAGGTTAGGATTTTAAGAAGAGCCTAAGGGAATGTATTGATCAAATCTACCAACATTCAATGAGAGTTGGAATGCACTTCAAATTCCTATCTCAGTGTATCACTCTTTATCCCTACATTTGATATAGCTAAATTAAAGTTCAGTCTGAGATAATTCTGTTATTACCTTGAAAGTAAATTTTGGCACAGAAACACACTGATGAAAAAATGATGGCACGTGCCCAGTGAAGAGGAGGGTGATTTTTGGAAGTCTGGTGCACCCCACGTGTTGCTCTTTATTCTATTTATTTTATGGATTGACAAAACCAATGAAGGAGTAGAGCGTGGAACTAGTAAGGTATTCTACTTTATGCTAAAAAAGTGACCCTCCCAGATGCATTACTGTCATCTATTAAATAAGTGGCATGTGCATACTTTTTACTGGACGTGCGATCTGGCTTTGCTGATTGTCACTGGCAATGTTCATTAATCTACCTGCCTGACATCATCTTTTTCAGACAATTGGTCTCTCTAATATCATTATCCTTGATTATTCTTGTGCTTTTAATTTTATGATGAAGATGTATATTAAATGTATGTGTGTATAGTGCACTGTGTGATAGAGGGCTGATACTTTACCATGAGAATGACAGGTTCTTGTACTTTTTTGATTGGGAATCTGTTGTGGTCATCTATAATTTCATGAGGCATTGAAATAAAACTCTCAGTTTCCAGGGTCAGCTCTCTTGCCCTTCTTGAAAATTAGGACAACTTTAGCCAGATGCCAGTCAACTGAGACCTCTCCAGATTCCCAAGGCTGGTCAAAAATCATTGAGAGAGGCCTTGTTATAACATCAGCCAGCTCTTTGATTATTTTGGATGAATCACATCAGGTCTCGCAGACTCATAGTTATAACTGAACCAGGAACAACTTCAGGGTTGGCTGGGAATTAGTGTTTTTGGAGTCATGGTCCTACAGCTTAAGATTCTGGAACTCCTGCAGGCAAAGAAAGCATCAAGTGTCTCTGCCTTGTCTATGTGTCTGTTTGTGAGTTGACCATTTTCATTACAAGGGTTTTTTTCTGGTGTGTATTTTGCTACTAACATATTTTAAAATGTCACTCTTGTTGTCCCTCACCTGGCAAGCTTCAATTCTACTTGAGCTTTGGCCCCATGAATATTCTCTCTACACTATCAATCAATATCACTGCATTCCTTCCATATCACCTGATCCTGCTTCTACTGGGCATACAACTTCCTTTTTCATCTTAACTCCAGAAGAAGATCCCTGCTCAGCCAACCCAGCCTTCTGCCTTGTCTGTTTGACTTACAAAATATTTAAATTGCCTGCTCCTGGCCTCTTAGGAGATGCATTTAAAAAGGGTCATATGCCAGATTTTAGAACTAGTTTTTAAACCATAAGATATATTAACTGTTTAAAAAAAAGAGAAAATTGTTTGGGTTTGGGGGTTTTTATGTTTGTTTGTTTGTGGGGTTTTTTTTGTAATTTTGCAGCACTGCAGAAGAGAGTCTATTTTTTAACCTCTCAACCAGCCTTTTCTGTGTGGAAAAAGATGCATGATATCTGTGAACATTTCATCAAAATTGGTGCATTTAGATCTATTCATTTAATTAATCTTTGCCTAACTTCTCATGCAGTGAATGTGAAAAATTAACCTGTGGATGATGAGGATGACGTTTAATGATATTTCTCAAAACCAAGAACAACTTTTTCTCTCTCATTTGCTTCCCATGAATGTGATGAGTTCTGTAAAAAAAAGCTAGAGAGTTGCTGGAATGAGGCATCTCTCTTTATATAGCTGTTAAAACTTTCTTGTATTGCAATCACTCAAGAAAAAAAAGCAAATAATTTTTAAGAAACACTGTTGATCTCTGGGTTTTTTCCTTGGTAATTCTTTTCATGTGAAGGATGACAGTTGACAATATAGCAGAAATATATTTGAGGAGATTAAGCATGAATAATATTGAACTTACAAATCTGATGAGTGTGAATACATTCATAAACTTATATTTATATTTTTCCATTGTGTAGTTTACCTTTTATATATGTGTATATATATTTATTTTTTTCTCCGTAATGCAATTAGCTTGGATATCAATTGTTTCAACATCTCAGACAAATTCTAAATCTGACCATATCGGGACATTACCAGATGTGTCACCCCATGAGGATGTTCAAGATGAAGCTACCTTTACAACAGAAGCATAGTTGTAACATTGATGAATGTGAGTGAATAAAAAGATGAAATAAAGGAGAAATAATATTTGACAGAAGTTAATAAATTAGGTTTTGGTAATATCTTATTATTATTACTGTGATTGACTTTGTATTCATCTTACAATAATGCTTCATCAATTTTAAGGGATTAATTATTCCAATAAGACTTAAGACATATATGTGGTGGTTTAATAGCAATTGGAAATGAAACTCCAAAGAAGTCACTCCCCTTCCCCCTGCCTGCCTTGATCAAGAAAGGGACAAAGGCAGAGAATATAGGTTTAGATAACAAATTACTGAAAGAAAACTGCACTGGAATAAGAAACACACAGTAACACCAACAATAATAATAACAAAACTGTACAAAAGAGAAGGTACTTTACCCACAAAAAGGTATTAATCTTCTTGACTTAGTTCCATGTGGTCACTGGGACAAAGATGAGATGGTGGCCATTCCTGTGGGCAGCTTCACTGGCTTCCCCAGAAAAAGATAAGGTGGCAGGTGCTTCCCATGGCTGGCTCTCCCTCTCCCTCAGTCCAGGACAGCAGAAAAACAAGAACTGATAAATATTTTTACAGTGTGGATTTGTCAATGTGTTAGATGCTTTTCAACCTTTAGCTCATTAAATACTAGCATTGCTTACAGTTTCCCACTGAAATGTCACATTTTATTTTATTAGAAGCATATTTTAATAAGAACGTAATATTTCTGTTAGCATTATTATTTATTTATCATTCTTTCTCAGTCTTTCCTTTTATTACTTTCTGTAAACTTTGCAAAAGACAAAATCATTGTTTTGTATTTGTCTCTGTAATAGTATAGGACTATTCATTAACTGTTTCAGTAGAACATTTGACAAATTTTAATGCACCCATTAATTCTCTCCAAGTGGAATATTATTTGTTATATGCATGTAGTCTTAACTTATAAATAAAAGCTCAGAAGTTATATTAGACTGTGTTATAGTGTGAAATAAATGTAACGCAGTTAAAAAATGCTTGAAAGGGGAAAAATGTATGAGGGGGAATCTAATGGAAAAAAATAATCTTCCCACACTGTTATCAGCAACTCAAAAAGAAAAAAAAAAAAAGAAAAAGAAAAAAGGAATTTCACCCTTTTTTTGTTTTAATATAGGTTTAAATTACTCTAGTTGTATTTAGTTTTTATGTGAGAGTTTGTGTTCATTTGGGATGAGGCTTCTGCAGCATTATTCAGGTCAAATACCAGTTGCAGTTATCTTGTACCTCTAAACCTGCTGGGGCCCAGATGTAGGGCACAGTGTGTAATAAAGACTTTAGATTAGAGACACAAGTAAAAGCATTCATGCAAGGAGCAAGTTGCTGTGAGGTTCATTCCTTTAAATAAATGATTGTGGTTTTATCCCTAGTGTCATATCACTCCCTTGAAATACAGATGACTTTCAAAAGTAAAAAAGTGTGAAGACATCACATCCTGTACAGAAGAAAGTTTGAGTATGGAATACAGACTACATAGAAAGTGCAATCATTGTGGTCTAAATCCCACTCAAGTCACATTAGTTGATGTTTTCAAAGCAAAATCCTTTTGCTTTTGAAAGATTCTAAAAGGATTTATAAGTAGCTTGGACTAGATGTTTGTTTCTGTGAAATGGAGATGCACCAGACTCGTCATAATGTTCTTCTAAAGCATCAAATCTTTGCTTTGCAGAGGAAAGATACTCCAAAATATGCATTCTTATTTTTGTTTGGTACAGTTATGACAAATAATATTTCCACTTTTTATTCTTAAAGTGATCTCCTCAATCCTCAAACTCCTTTTCCAACCATCAACATAGCTTTTAGTCCTTTATTGATCTGTGATTAGTAATTTGTGCTTCTTCTGTTTACCTTGTTTTCTCTGTCACTTGTTCAGATGACTATTTGCACACTTACTCGTAACCTTGGTTTCTTTTTTAGCTATTAGCAAAAGTCTGTAGCACTAGTCATGGAATTCTTGTAAATACGGATGAATAAGGGTTTTAGGTTCTGCAGGCAGCAAGAAAGGAAATGTGGATATGGATACATTTTACTAACACACTATTAGCTGGTGGGATATTACTTGTGATCAATAAAAAAGTATGAGAAAAAATTAGGATGCATCATTTGTCTGATTGAGTAGATTGATGATGAATAAAAGCTTGCAGTATGCTACTACTTGTCATTACTGTGGGGAGCAGGTTCAGCTAGTAAGAGTGACACCTTCACTCTTACAGCTGTCATCTCTGGTCCAGAATAGTATTTCAGCTGGTGCCTGTCTTCCAGTAGGTGAGTTCTACTAAATCATGTGCTTAAAACCAGACATAGAGTACAAAATTGAATATGCAAATGGTTTTCTCCCTGAAGTTCACACTTATTTGAATGAGAGCTTGGTCTCAGGAGTTATCCTCACTAAATGTGGAGGTTTGGGAGAGGGAGGGGGGTGGTGGTGCTGGGTTCTTAGAGGGAGGGGGGAGGAAAGG
>VXBA01005106.1:360077-387959 GCA_013399895.1 Serilophus lunatus
TTTTTGGTAAGAAGCATGAAAATAGCTAAAACCCCAAGCTGTTCCTGTTCCCCACCTACCAAAGTCCTGGTGTCTGTGGGGCTTCTCCTGCTCATCCTCTTGGTGGGACCGCTCCTGCTGCCTAGTATGCGTGGCAGAGCGAATTCCAGGCGGCATGAGGATGGAGCTGTCTCGTTTCCCACAGCAAAGTGGAGTGGGGTAGCCCCTGTCATCATGCTGTTCAGTGGTGCCGGTGGCAGTGGGTGGCAATGAAGCTCGGTGGCTGTGCCCACAGTGCTGATGTCCGCCCCACATCTTGGTGAGCTGGGCTGGGCTTGGTGGTCACTCAGGCACAGTCCTGGCTCATGTCTGTGGTGGCGGAGCAGGGTGGATGGGACAGGCGGCCATGCTTAGTGTGCACAGAGCCACCAGCTGTCATGCCATGTGGGGGGTGGCCAGCACTCACTCTGCAGTGGCAGTTTCTTCCCATGGGCGGCTGGCAAGAGCCCCGCTGGGTGTGGCTGTGGCCGCTCCCTGTGCTTCCGAGAGGTGTGCAGCAGTGGCTGCCTCACAGCCAGTCCCTACAGGCTGCAGGAATGCTCTGCAGCTGGCAGCAGTGGCGGCCACCAGCCCCTAGAGCCTGAGCACATGGCGGGTTTAGTGGGACTTGCCATCTTGCCTATGGTGAAATCCCGGGCAGAGGGGCAGTGAGCAATGCTGTCGACCAATAGGAAGACAGCTTGGCTGGGAAGAGGACTCCGAGTTCACACAGTATCAGGAGCCCATAAAAGCCAGAACCCTGGAAGTTCTGCCCCTTTTGGCCGGCTTGCATGGTCCATATAACATCAAGTGCCGTTTCTACTAGTCCCTCCAGGCTCCCTTTACCACACAGCACCATTGGAACTCCAACAGTGGCACCAGGGACCACCCAGCTGCAACAGTGTGGTATCTGTTCCCCTTGGGTGCCTGGGGGGAGGGTGCTTCTCACTGTTTTAATCTTTCAGAGGCTTTGAGACCAGGAGATACCATCTTCAAGGAGGTTTTTTTTCCTTCCTTCCCTCTGCTCCTCAGCCCACCAGTCTGCTTGGAAGAGCAGTTTATTAATTGTTCTCTTTTTATTTTTAATTTTATTCCAGAACATTGTCGGGTGGTTATTTGTTGTATCTGTTTAGTTCTTTTAGAGGAGTTCTATAGTTTTTATAGAGTCCCAGATTAATAAACTGTTACCTGCTGTGCTTCTATTGAGTCTTTCGTCGCTGTTGCAACCCCTAGTGGTTCAAACTACTACAATGTTAAAATAGTAATCTTCTGAGTCGTTTTATGACTATTGCAACAAACACTGTGGGACTATTAAAGAGGCTTGCTTAACATGGGGAAGAAGAGAACTTGGGGGAAGGCATTATCGATCATTTGATGCCAGGTTCCAGTTTTGCACATAGACTTCTTGGTAAGATCTTCTCTTGCTGTGACAGGGAGCCAGATGAACATTAGAACAAGTGCCCTAACTTTAGGAAAAATGGTAAAGTCTGTCCTATTTTTTATTAGTGATTTAATTGTTTACTTTTAGTGGGATTTGCATAATTTGTGAAATACAGAGGATACCTGACAATTAAGAGAGTAAGCCGGTAGAACTAGTGGCTGCATACACATCAACAGTTTTGCTGATATAAGTTTTCTAGCTATTTTAGTCTTAATTAGGTTTTGGGGGTAATATCAATGTATGACAAGACTGAATGGGTTTCTTCTATTTTTTCTCACAGTACAAAGACATTTACAATTCCAATGACAATGTAATTTTTAGTTTTTATTTTCTAGAAAAGGTGAATCTCTGTAAGGAGGGTAATGAGAGACTTTAGTTTCTAGCTGAAGCCAATGTCTTCAACAGACTCGCCTAATAGACAGCATTTTGCTGGAAACTGAAATTGCTGAAACAAATGATTGCTGAAAGAAGATGATTGTTTGCCTCTGGTGTCTCTTTCTGAACTAGTGCATTTGGATAAATAAAGTATCCTGTTATTGTATTTTTTAGCTGTGAGATTATGGAAGGCCTTAAGTAAAACTTATTCTGCTGAAATACAGCCACTTTGCTTTATTATGGCTTCAATATAGTAACAGTGTTGTGAATTGTTTATTCATCAGTGTATTTTTAACACTTTATTATTCAGAAGTCATGTCTGGCATGTGTCTTGAATATTTATGAAATGTGCCAAAGTGTATATTTAAATTATATAATTAAAATTGAAACTCAGTTTTTATGTATTTATTAGTTCCATATTGACTTCCTGATGCATTTTTATAACAGTAATGTAAAGATTAAAATTTATTCTAAAGAACATCCTACATACTTACTCAAAATATGTATAAATATGTGTAATTCTATATAAAAGATGTAAACCAAAGTGTAAACTGTCTGCTGTTACATATGCTATCTTCAGAAGAAAAACTGTTTTCATGTCCTTTAGACTGAAGGGGAGAATAGGAGCAGTTCTGTGGAGTTTTTGATAAATTTTCAATAAATTTGATTAAAATTATGAATTAATTTTAACCGTGTATTTCTGACATTTAATTATATTCCAGGACTATTGCAGTGCATTTAAATACATTGTTTTCCTTTCACTAAGAAAAGAGTCCCACAAACCATAATAAAATGCCCTTCACTTCATAGCTTTATTATTTCACTCATTCAGAAAGTCTCTAAAAATAGCATCTCTTCAGCAGCCGGGAAAAAAAAAAAAGAAAGAAAGAAAGAAAGAAAGAAAGAAAGAAAGAAAGAAAGAAAGAAAGAAAGAAAGAAAGAAAGAAAGAAAGAAAGAAAGAAAGAAAGAAAGAAAGAAAGAAAGAAAGAAAGAAAGAAAGAAAGAAAGAAAGAAAGAAAGAAAGAAGAGAGATTTCTAATATTCCTGGTATTTTCTCACTTTCCTTTTTTCCCCCAAAAAAATTAGAATCAGTGCAGTGTACAATTCAATTTAGCACTTAACTTCAAAGGACCATATTGCTATCCATTTTTTCCTTCAAAATCCTGGTATCATTATTTGAAATGTAACATTTCAGTGATGCCAATCATGTTTTGTTTCGCTTTGCAAAACAGAAATAAGGAACAACAGTCTACAATTTATTTTTGTCTCATTGTGGAAAATTTACAGTCATCAAAGAGTAAGTTTGGGAGTTGACAGGACAAGGGGAATTGACTTTAAATTAAAACAGGGTAGATTTAGATTAGCTATCATAAAGAATTCTGTGAGGATGGTGAGTCACTGGAAGAGGTTGCCCAGAGAAGTGGTGGATGCGACATCCCTGGAAGTGTTAAAGGCAAGACTGGATGGGACTATAGGCAACTTGGTTAGTTTTTCTTCTCCATGGCAGTGTGTTTGGAACTCAATGATCTTTGAGGTCACTTCCAACTTAAACCATTCTGTGATTCTATGCCAGAATTCTGTAAAATACAGAATTACATTAAAGTATATATTAAAGTAGTACATATTGTTGTACATTCTTGACAGCTCAGAATTTAGACAGGGAGGCTGTTAGGGTCAAGTATGACCTCCATAGATAGAAGGACAGCAACCATTCACACAATATGTTTGACCTTCTAAAGTGTGAGGCATTGTCTCAGCTGGCATGAATTGGCATGCCTCAGCTTGCATACCAGCAAGGAACAGGATAATTGGTGCACTTCTGCCACTAAATACAGATGATTTATTTAAATGCATGAAGTCATAGGAAAATTATAAGAAGCAAGCAACACAGAAAATCTGAGGTCCTTCACATTAGATTAGCATTATATGGGCTCTGGCAATGAGACAAAGCCATCCTGGCTCAGACCCTCACACAGGAGTCACAAAGTCATAATGACTAGAGCTCTTCTACTGGCAGAGATGATGAATCACTTGTTATCATCTCTAAGATGGCAAAGCAGAAGTCAGTAGCAATGAACAGGAGGTATCAAAGCACAAGAGCCATTTGTTCAAGTCAGAGAAATAGGGGCACAATCCAACAAGGTTCATTTTTTAAAGAAACACAGTAGTGATCAAGATGCATATCAGCTACAAATATGTTATCAATAATAGTAACTATGAAATATTGTGGAAATGGATTTCACCAACTTTGTCTGTGATTGTCATTTTGTAAATGATTTTTGTTTTCTTCTTTAATAAATATGTATTTCCAATATCTTTCTACACTCCATTTATACTTCTCTGGCTTCACATAAGAATGGCCTGCCCACTGGAGTATCATCTTTCAGAAGTGCATCATGAGCTGAGAACCCTCATTCTTTCTAGAGGAGGAATACTGGGGTAGTGACAAAGGCTATCACAGGTAAAAACTGACAAAAACAGCTTTCCCATTTCCTTGGGATTTTTCATAATGGCAACCACAAGAGTCTGTTTCACACCTAGATAAATCATAAAGTGCTTTTGATAATCTCGTGTTGTAACAGCTGAGAGGTGATCTTTGAGTATTGCTGTGTGCTCTCCAGCACTCTGCAGTAGCCAGAGAACTGCAATGAAGTAAGCTGATGGTTTTTCACTCACTTCATGACAAGAAGATAATGCATCATTTCCTTCTGGCTTGAGCTGGTAATTTTTGCCTTTTACTACTATAAATAAAGAACTGGAAAGTTTTCAAGAAAGCGAAATTCAGCAGTTGTGAAATTGATGAGACCATTTATGTTGACATTTTCAAAGGGCTTTGGATTTTGTAAGTGGTCTCTTGCCTGAGATTAAGCATTATTTTAGTCTTCTGACTTTCAGTTTTGCTCACCTGTTTCCCCTTTCTCCTTAATAGAAAAGTATATTTATCAACTCAGAAACATACTCAAAAGATGAATAGGAAAATGGTCAAAAGACTGGTAATTTATTGAGAATGGTCAAAAGACTGGTAATTTATTTATACTGGGAATATAGATTTTGTGTACCAGGTTAAATTTTCAGGATAGAAGTTGTTAGTCATTTGGGATGGATTTACTCAGAATATCTGTGCTAAACTACCCAGGTGCTGAGGGCATGTGTTTATTTTTGCTATTTTATTATTTTGTCCTTCTCAACCATAAACTTCTCATCTATATTTTAGTTCTGTTTTGCCCGATACGTAACTGTACTGCATGGCCAGCCTGGCTGCCCTAAGTGATCAATGTATTCTGGTTTAGTAGTGGACCAGATGAAGCTATTACATTTTGTATAGAGATGCTGATAAAGTATATGTTTATTTCATATATGTGTATGTCAGCTGTGGGCCTGATAAAAAAAGATGTGAAGGTTATCTACCCAGTTCAGAATTTATTTAACCCTGAATAAGATGTGGATTCTTATATGCAGATTAAGATAGAACTCTGTGAATGTTTGCCTATGTTGTATGTTGCTGAACACCTTCAGATGTTGACTGGACTTTAAATGCTGTCTGGTAAAACATATTGTAGATCATTCTGCAAAAATAAATTATAGCTGGAACTTTTTCACACATAATTATTGATTACAAACGTTGACTATTATATGCATCTCCTGAAAAAAATAACCGAGATACAACATAATAGTTAGAATTCCAAGGAAAAAAATAAAAACAAGCAACAGGTAGAAAAGCTAAATAAGACTATTCTTATGAAGATGCATTTATAAAACATAGTAGACTTTATTACGCTTGTTAAATTAACACCCAGAAAAAATAATTTACATTATAAATGGAATGGACAATTTACAGTTACCAACCAGACAAAACCTCTTTCTTGTCAAAGAAAAGATCAAATGGAGAATGAGCACATGTTGAAATTGCAAATTATGGACTACTAATACCACTTTTTGCCATTGTGTCTTTTATAACACAGCAGAGTAAGTAGCTCATTCTGACCATATCCTTTAATGTGTTGCTAGGCTTTGCCTTTGCTGTTGCTGTTGTTTCTATCATAAGTATAAATAAAGAAGATATGATTTTAAATTTTTTTTAGAGACTAGTTGCTGTAGCTGATGCTAGAAAGCAGAAGAATAGGAACAGATTTAGGCAATAAGAAAAAATTGATCTAATTTGAAAACGTCTTCATCTCCAAACAAAAGAAACCTTGTTTCTTTCAGAGGGGGATAGATGTATTCCCACTATTGATTGTGATCACAAAAATAATGAGTGTATCTACCTCCACTACTTTCAGGATTATTATTGGAATACAGTAATAAATAATACAGTAAATAAATAATACAGTAATAAATGGTTGAAACAGTAATACTATTTGTGTGTAAAGAAGCTGAAAATAACACTATGCTGCTGACAGAAGTCTCTTATTTCAAAAATGCACTGTGTTTTGATTAAAAACCTATAATAACCTGACCTGAGCAAGATATTCCAAATCCAGATGGTTGAAAATCAATGTAACCCAGAGTCATTATAATATAACATTATTTTTTTTAATTCTTCTGGTTCAAGTCTTAATATATCACATGGTGATCACAGAACATCAGTTTCTCTGAACTGTTAAGAAAAATATGATTGTTACGACCGTAACTCAAGTACAATAGTTAACACTTAAGACATCTAATACAAGAGCAGGATAATGGCCCAGAGACAATTTGCATGGCTAATGTATTACCAGCACCATTATCTCCCCTCAAACAGGCTGATTCGTGAGTAGCTATAAAGATACTGGAGTATTTTCCTTTTTTTTTTTTTGTTGTTGTTGTTGTTGCACCAGAAGAATCAGTTCTATTTACTTAATTTATTTAAAACTTTATTTATTTAGTCATTCTCAAGTATATTAAAAAAAAAAGAGTTGGCAGTATTTTTTAGTTACTTGTCTTCTATTGTCTTTCTAAATAAAAATGTAGGCCTACTTTGCTTTCAAAAAAACCCCAACTTTCATATAAACAGAATCTTCCTTGTTTTCCTCCTCTATTTTTAATTCTAATTCAATATGTATTTGGCAATTAATTGTAATCAAATCTGGACCAGATAACTATGATAATCATTGGCATATGGTTACTAGCGATGCTAGTGATTGTGATAACTTTATCATATTCTTGTTTGCAGTGAATTAGTATTTGCACTGCCTTCCGCACATTGGTTGTTTTTCTCCACTGGTATACACATCTTCTGATGCAACCTTCCAAACTTCATTACTATTCTGTCCTCAACTATTTATTTACTAATATTTCTATATCAGTCCTATTAACTACTTCTTTTTTCTGCTTCTGTCTTCTGATTTTGGCTTTGTGACTGTTTGTGCTCAGATCCATGATCAAAGGCCTGAACATCAATAGAGTATTATGAAACACTGAATAACTAGGGTAAGTTAAAATAGAATTTCAAAAAGCAGTCTGTATTTCTCTGGTCCTCCAGCCTTCTTCCTCAAAATTATAGATACTACAACAAGAAGTTAGAAAAAAAATATGGCTGCAATATGTTCACATATGTCACATTCACACATGGTGAACATGTATTTAAATATGTTTCTTTGACGGTATCTTAAACCACTGGTCTTGCGTATGTGCACATATATAATTATACAGCCTCAGTTACCCACATTTTGTTAATTGTTGGATGAACCTTTCAGCCTTGGAAATTTTAAGAAATGCATATCCTTAACTTCATAGTTATATGGATACTGGGAAGAAATGTTTTGCTAGTGTTACCAGATATCGGCAATTTGTAACTGAATTGTCACAGATCATCAGTGTGTGATAGATAATTACACACAGAATTATACACAGAATTAATAAGGTTGGAAAAGACCATGGAGATCGTCAAGTCCAACCTTTACCTAGGTTAACAACCTATCCAACATCAGTCTAATATCTATACCATCTAAATCATTTAAACCATCTAAACCATACCACTAAGTTCATCATCTAACCTATCCTTAAACACATCCAGGGATGGTGACTCAACCACCTCTCTGGGAAGCCCATTCTAGTGGGAGATCACTCTCACTGTGAAAAAGTTTCTCCTGATATCCCATCTAAAACTCCCCTGACACAGCCTAAGACTGTATCCTCTCGTCCTGTCACTGGGAGCCTGAGAGAAGAAACCGACTGTATTGGGTCTGCCCCCCGCCTGACTACAACCTCCTCTCAGATAGTTATAGACAGCAATAAGGTCACCCCTGAGCCTCCTCTTCTCCAGGCTGAACAATCCCAGCTCCCTCAGCCATTCCTCATAGGGCTTGTGCTCCAGCCCCTTCACCATCCACCTAATGAGGTGTGAATTGTCTGCTAAGATTTGTGGAGAAACTGACTTAGAACAAAGTATGATTTTCCAGCAAGTTGTAATAAGATATTTAACAGAAAGAGATAAACAATTTCATAACTGAAATAATTGTGTAATGCAGTATTAACTTAAGGCCTATGCTTGTTAGACTGGCTAGCTTGAGAGAGATTTGTAGTGAATGCCAGAAAATACTGTTACCTTCCATTTCTTTATTAGCATAGTCAGCGTGATCAGGTGATTTACACAGATTCCTGCAAGTTTGGAATGAAGTAGAAAGACAAAATACCATTTGGTTTGGGGACCCTCACAGATATTTTTTTCAGGCATTCTGGGTACTCTGGGATAAAAACACTGTATTGGTCCTATCTTTTCATCAAAGTTCTGTAAGTTTATGATTACTGGTTATTCTAGTTTCAGTTTAACATTATTTATTGCAAAACACTATAATTTTATAGAACTGGGTTCAATGATTTCAAGAATTAAACATGAAAGGCAACAAGTTAGAAATGCATTACACCTCCATTAGTACTCTAGTGAAGAAAAAAAACTGAGAAAATTTTATCCAAATGACAGTTAGAAAATATGTAAATAAGTAAAGAAACACAGAAACACCATCACAGATGTTAGAGTAGCTCTGCGGAATGCATGAGTTAGGCAATCCATGTTATATAATTTAAAATATTGGACCCTTAAACAAGATAGTGTGAAAATTCACACCTTGCATTCTAAAGAAAGGCAAAGCAAATAAGAAAACATTTCTGAGAAAGAAATATGAAACAAAACAATTGGTGATACTTCCTCATTCTAATGGATTTCAAGGGGAATCAGTAGTATCCAAGGCCACTCAGAAACTCTTATTAAATAAAAAAACAACACAAAAACATATATTTTAAAAATTAGATATTTTTGTGAATATATGTGTGTATTTCTCTCTAGATATGTCTGTATGGAATTTCCTATGCACATATGTACTGTATTCTGTTATAAAACCTAGAGGAGAACTTTTACATGGATTACATGATCATAGTGATGTTATCTATGATCAAAGCTCTTCCTTTTTTTCTTGAAATTCAGTTTTCTGGGGTTTTTTTTGACATTCTTTTCAGGTTTCCTTTTTTTAAGGTCAGCTTAATCATTACTTTGTACTACCTGAATATGTTGCCATTTTACGGGACTTATCAGCCAGCAGTAAAATCAAAATAATATGTCATGAGTTTTCTGCTTCTAAATCAAGGAAATGGGAAATAAGCCAACCTATGTCCTAGGAAA
Organism: Serilophus lunatus; assembly: GCA_013399895.1. Taxonomy (NCBI): domain Eukaryota; kingdom Metazoa; phylum Chordata; class Aves; order Passeriformes; family Eurylaimidae; genus Serilophus; species Serilophus lunatus. The sequence continues at coordinate 369,510 of VXBA01005106.1, forward strand.
TGTTAGCTAATAAATAAATTAATAAATAAATAAATACAAAAAGGCATGACATCAACTGAAAATACAGACAAAAAGTCAATGAAATGAATGAAAATTGTTATCACTGCATTAAAAAGAAAAGAAAAACTGAAAACTATAGATACTTGCCAAATGAAAAAAAATCTCAAACTTTTTTTCTCTTTAAAGAAAAGGAAGAAAATGAGGGTTTAATCAAATTAAAATTATCTGCTCATTTGTTCATCCTTTTTTTTTCATCATCTATTCTCAGTTTAGTGAAGGAAAAGACCTTAATTTTAACACAGTTAGATCTCATCCCTTGTGTTTCACTCTAATTACTTTCTGTGTAGAAGCCAGTCAGGAGACTTAAATGGCCTCAGAGAGATACTACTGAAGGCAGGCAGATGGTGACACCTGCTTCAAACTGATACTAGAATTTCAACACTGAAGCTGTTTTTAAACAATCTATATATTTCATTTGGTATGCAAGTTATATATAGTTTTGTATTTACATAACAAGGACATTTTTATTATGCAGTATAGGGTCTGGAGTTTGGATATTAGTATTGCATGACATTTCATGTATGACTAGTACAGAAATATGCCAGTCCTAGTAGTAATCTTGAATATGTCATTGTTTTGTTGTTTTAGAGGGACAAAGAAAAGTATGGAAACTCTCTTTTAATAGGAGGTTTAGTTGCCTTTTCAACCCATTAACATTAGTCAAAAATGAGAGTCTTGGGAAACTTCTGCAATCAGATACTGAATCCAAACTGCAAGACAAGGACTCAGCTTTCAAAGTCAACTTGTGATTTCTTGCCCAGGTTACATTCTTTTCTGATACATCTTCTGATTTTAAAATCCCCTGTGCAAATAATTCTGAGTTGAAAAAAAATTATATTACTCAAGTTCTATGCACTATATTGATTTGCGCTTCTTAATTTTCTTCATCTAAAGAATACTTTCTCAAACCTCTTACATTTCTTTCCCTGTATAGTATCTGATCACCTCACAATCTTTGAGGTATTCATTGTCACAACGCTGATAGGAAAGAGAATGGTACAGAAACCTAGATGACCACTGAGGTTTGTACAAAAGTCAGTGGAAAAGGATGAGGCTCAACATTTATTCTCTTACCTTCAGGTCAGTGTCAAATGAACATTCTTTCCATATTTTACGGGGATTGACCTTGATGATAAATTATTCTCTAGTCTAGCCCTAAAATTGTTTAAAAAACTTTTGTCTTGTTTTTTCCCCCCATTGATAGAAACAACGTAATTGCTTAGAAACACTTGCAAAATCATGCATTGATGAATTGTATATAACGCGTCCAGACAGCAATAGCTTTATATATTGGTTTTAGATCCTGTAAAAAATTTAAGAATACAGAAAAAAAATCTGAAAGACTTCTCACCCAAGTAAGGAATAATCATGCCATTTCTTTCACTAGACATTATACAAAATACATAATGCATTGTGAATTGTTTTGAGGACAAAATTGTGAGATTTAAATCAGGTCATTTATCATTGACTGGGATATAGTTGATTTATGAAATTAAGTCATACATAAAAGTGAGACTGTGGACCTTTTATGCATTTAGCTGGCTAGAAAATGCTAACTTACAGGAGACAGAGAGGAGTGTGGGAAATTATTAGTTTGTCAGGAAAAAATGTGAGAAAGGGTTAGAGGAGGCTAGCCCTTTCTTTTGTATATAGTACTTAAGTACTATAGTTCTGTTTTCTTTTTTAGTATTTTCTTTTTTTTATAATACATTCAATATTTTAATTGAGAAAATGCAATCAATGTTGAATTTTCTCCCTTAAGTGAGAATTCTTAACTGAGAAATAAGCTTAAATTAGCATGAAAAAGTACACTCCTCAGAGGATTAAAAAGCTTCTGAAAGAGCATAGCTGTAAACAACACAGTCTGTAGTTGTTTGAATAACAGGATTAGCATGGCACTCTGACATGAAACAGCAGCATGGCTCAGCCTTATTTTAAAGAAGAGCAAAAAAACACAGCTGAAAGTTGATGATGTTATCATGGGCTGTACTCCACAGTCTGAGTGCACAAGAAAGCTGTATTTGAAAACATACAGGAGAGATTTCTTCCTTACCTTGGCCCACTTACACATTGTCAGAATGAAATAACAGGTAAGGAAAGAAATCAAAATTGTAGAGAAAGGCAGTTGTCTCCTGTTCTCCAAGCAAGCTTTCAGAAATCTAGATAGAGATTTTGTTATGCAAATTACAAGACTTTGCTCTAGAAAAAGAGGACTGAGTTTGAATGACTCTGATATGAGAAGCATGAGTAGACTTTCATGTACTTTGGGAGGAAAAGGACCAAGGCAGGGTGGGCAGAATGGCATCCTCAGTGTGCATTCCCAGAACATGCTTAAACCGAATCATAGATCACAGAATCACAGAATCACTAGGTTGGAAGAGACGTCCAAGATCATCTAGTCCAACCCTTACCCTAGAACCTCAACTAGACTAGACTATGTCACCAAGTGCCACGTCCAGCCTTTTTTTAAACACATCCAGGGATGGTGACTCCACCACCTCCCTGGGCAGCCCATTCCAAAACTTTATTACTCTTTCTGTAAAAAACTTCTTCCTAAGATCTAACCTATACCTCCCTTGTATGCCTCTATTTTTTAAAAAATACTAATATAAAGGCTATTTGTGAAAGATTAGAGAAAAACAGTGCAAGTATCTCTAAGTTATACTAAAAATTACCTCTGTCTTTCAAGCAGTGTGGACATCTGCTGCAGCCACTCTATAGATACACAGTATATGGAAGAAGAGTGATGGTGTAGCATCATTCTGTTCATACTGAATTTTGTGCACAGAAGAGAACTTTTGATGATTCCTTCTTACTGCAAAGGCTGATGTGAGTACAGCAGCCATCTGATAACACTTATGTTCATAGGAAAAACTATTGCAGTTTTCACCCATTCCTCCCATTTCAATCACGTGCTGGTTCTTCCAGTAAATAAATAAATAAATAAGCCTGCTCTCTATAAGCTCAGGAGGAAAACTGATTTTATCCCTAAAAGAAAGCCTTGCTTCTGCTGTATTTGCAGAAGTTTCCAGTTTATTTGAATGAGAGAAAAAATAAGTCAACATGCTGACTTATTTGGAAGATTTCAGTGCTACACATGTCAAAAGAACTGCTCCTCTAATTTAACTTCATTATGAAATGTCTTAAGACACTAGCTGTGCAGTACCTTCACTGTTGTCTCACCCATAGCGATCGCTTCTGTGCTGTGGATTTCTAAAATAAGGTTGTGATGACCTGTAGGTAAAAGAGGCAGTTGTTTAGTGCTGAACTGAGAAGTACTCTGGAATATTTAAAGCAAAGAGAGATACAAACATATGTTTACTTGTTTTTCTGTATGCAATTTTTAAAATTTAAAAGCTGCCTTATTAATCTGTCATGTTTTGTATCTTGCAAAAATTTGCATTCACCTTTCTGAGAAAATAGAAAATGTGGTGTAATTACACCTTTCTGGAAAAAACCAGTATGTTAGATCAGTATTCATTATAACTGGCTTTTGAGTTCATGTCTGTCTTCCTAGGACTGCTCGCACCAGATAGAGTAAATCAACTAAGAGGTGAGTTAGTGAGGAAGGGACAAGTAGAGTATTCATTCTTGCAGAACTTGCAAATAGAGTACTAGAAAAATAGATGAGTGAACAAAATGGTAGGGAAGTGAATGAAGTCTCTGCCAAAAGCTCACTGGCTCTGGCGTGACAAACTTCAAGGACAAATTCACAGTATTCCAAACCTGACCAATTTCTTGTCTACCCTCAGACTCTGTCCTCAAAGACAATCAGGGGAAGAAAAGAACTAATGAAGAAACTACTGAAAGACAGTGATGTGGACCAACAAAGAATGGCAGGAGTAGAGACAGAAGGTGTAGGATCAATAGCTGTGGTATGATTCCTACTCAGCAGAATAGGTATTTCAGCCTATTGTTAAATGTGTTTATGTTACAAGACTCTTGTATAAGAATAAAAAAAGAAAAATATTGGCATTGAACAATGAGCTGAATCATGTATTTTCTCTCCCTGATAAGTAGAAAAGGTAATGTTCCTCTTGTAAGCCTTTGGGTCAGTTTCATGAAATACACTGAAATTGATACCAAATAATATTTGCAAACTATATGTTCTGGTTAAGGAAAGTGACACGAGATTTCAAGAAGGGAAGAAAGTACCTGTAGAAATTCTAAGAATTAAATTATTTGTTGTGTGCTTTTTATTTGTAGTCCTCACTCTGGTTTTGAAGATGCTGTGTGTAACAAACCAATGTTAATGTCTTTTTATGGAATTGATATTTTACATTTACATATATAGCATCATAAATCTCCAAAAAGGTCTTTTATTTGTTCTCATGCATTTTTTTTTTTTTAAATATGTAACCTTGTCAGAGGAGGACAGAACAAATATAGTCCTTCAGAAAAGATGTTATTTATATTACTCATGCAAACTAGTAATGCAAATGTTGCTGGCAGGGTCTTTAAATCAGAGTATCATGTTACTCTTTTCAAGACCATATTTACCAGCTGAAATAGTTATTGTTGAGATGAATAATAACTGCAACTACATTGAGAGAAAATCAGTGCTTGAAATAAATAAAAAAATAAACAGATGAAAGGAGAACCAGAGTTTTTTGATATCTTGGTGATATGCAAGATGCATATAAATAAATAAAATCATAGGACCAGGGCCAAGGTAGGAGAAAGTGAGAAGGGTGGACCTACGTGCCATAAGGGTATGCCAGACTTTGATTTCCATGGTTACTAAAGCCATGCTGCAGTCGTCCTTGCAGATATTAGCTAGCAGATGAGCAAAGAGGCAGTGCAGAGATGGGCAGGAATTCCCACTACCATATGGAGAAATTTGTTCAGTCTCCAAAGGTGATCTAGCTATCATATCTTATTGAAGCCCTTTCTTCTATCTCTAATGTCTCATTCCCAACCTTCATGGAGCTGGAGAGTATGCACAAATGCACAGAGGTACTGAACCACCATCACACTGGGGTATGCCCCATGCTGAACCATCATGGACTCTGTAGCATTTTGGAAAGGCTATTTACCAAAGCACTCTGTCTGAATGCCAGTTACGAGTTACAGCCTTTCCTCTTGATGGACCCAAAGTTTTAGAAAAGGATAAAATATAATGAAAGCAGAGGTCATCTAGAAGTTTTGATTTGGGAACTGGAGGAGAGAAATAACATTAGTATCCAAAATAGAAACAGACAGGATAAACTATTTGAGCAAGATCAATACCATATACACTTTGATATAAATTGACTGAAAAGCTTAGCTCTCAACATGGCAGATAATTTTTAACCCCGAGATGAAGTAGGAATCTCACTATTAGTTAAGTAAATCCCCTGTGCTAGACAGTTCACATTCCTGAAGAAACCTTCTTATTGATAGGCCCAGAACATCTGGTTATGTTCCACACCTTTTGGAGAAGGTAGAAAATAATTCCTGGAAAAAAGTGCTAAACTCATTCATGAAGCAGTGTGCAGAAGGAAACTATCAGCTGAAGTGGAATATATATTAGGAAGGACTTGTACAAGTGCATGTGTGCTCCTTTTCAAGGATTTGTAGAATGCATTTCTATTGCCTAATAAATAGAATAAAGTTGTTTGAGTTAAGGAACCCTTCAGAGTTTCCCAAACCTAATCTCTCAGTTCTAGACAAACTGAAGAACATAAAAGTGCTGTCTGTCACAGTAAGTTACTGGTGTACAGCACTGTGATCCTTATTGACTTGTATAATTTGCATGGTTGTGTTCACGTTCTGCTAAAAAACCCTTTTGCTCGAATGACTGTAGCCTGATCCTTGAGCCTTGGCATGAGTACAGTTTTACACGTTCACTGCAGTTTTACATCATCATTTTATGCTGCTAATTCCAAAAATTTTCAAAAATAAGTGGTCCTATGCGATCATAAGTAATCCTTTAAAAGGAGAGACAGCTCTAGTTTGTTTGTTTAGCATGTTTGCTTCAGTTAGGAGTTACATCTTCAGGCACTTTTAGTTTCAAAGAGGACCTGATTGTAACCCACCATCATAACGGGCCATGAAATTATGATAGCATGTTTACCTAGAAAATTACCATTTTGATCACTAGTTCTGTGTGTTGCAGAACCTTTCTGTCCTTGACTTACCAGGGTTGAAGAGTGTCCCTCTTGCAGAATGTGTGTTGCTGTGAGCTAAAGGGTTAATTGATTCTTCAGAACTGTGGCAGCATAAACGGATGCATGTACTGACACTCATCAAATTGCTGATTTCATCTGTTTTCAAAATCAGAGAAAATACGTTTATGTTGAATTACCTCTTCCAAGAAAAGTTAAAGAAATATGAAAAGGTTATTTATAAAATTACAGTAAAAACGGGAGAAGAAAGCCACCATGCAGCAATGTTGCAGTCAAGGAAAAAGCATTATGACTCAGAGCTAAATTAATGCCTTTCTTCAGTTGTGTAAGTTATGATGAGCAGAGGAATAACAAAAAAGAAGGCAATAGCTAAAAAATTTACATGGAAAAACTAAAGTAAAACTTAGTGTAATTAACGTGCTTGAGTTGAAGCAGGTAAATTATTCCTCAAAGAGAGAACTGGCACATGTAACAAAAAAAAAAATAAAAAAATTACATACACATGTATGTAATAAAGAATTAAAATCTTAAAAACTCAGTCAGGGATAGTACTCTCAGATTGCAAAACGACATACCTAAGTACTTTATTTAAAGAAAAAAATATTTTATATATGCATTTAACATTATGCATGAATTTAGAATGGCACCAGAAAGAAAGAATAGTTAATGACTTGGGAATAAATGAGCTGTGAAGCAACATAAGCTTACCTAAACAGATCCAGTGTAGCTTGACATTAAAACTGATAACAGGTGTTCCAAGCTTAGACAGAATATCTACTTTTTTGGGACTGCTGTACAGTGTTTTAAGGCCTCATTGGAAGTTACTAGCAATGATAAAAAATTTAGGAGTTGGTACAAAATAAATTTGAAGCAAGTACAGGAACAATTTATTGAAGTAAAGATTCTGGTAACAGGAGATGCCATAGGTTACAGGGTGGTTGCCTGTAGAGAAGAATAGTTTTTCTAAGATATATCTAATAAATTTTTGAGTTTTCCTTTGTTTGAATTAAACATTTAAATTTACAACATTGGATGGAATTAAAAAATGTAGACGTGCACTAACAACATTTATCCATGTCAGAACCTGAAAAATATTGCAAACATAAAGGTAGAACTGAAATATTGCAGAGAGGTGTAGGACCTTACGAAATTAAGTTATAAAAATGGGAAAAATATAATCATAGAAAGTACAGTTATATATTCAGGGACTTGTGAGAAGATCATGTGTTATAGCACAACACTTTGCAGGGCTGAAATTAAGGAGAGAGGTAACTGCAATGCTTGGCAGTTAGTTGCCTTTTGAATGTTTTACTGTTAGCACTGCGATGTGACATGGAAATGGTAAATACAATACTTAGGCATTTTGGAGAGGCCTTTCTGCAGAGAAGGTAGTCTTGAATATGTTGTACAAAGCACTGTTAAGACCTCTGGAAGATTATCTAAAATTCTGTTCCCCTATCTTCAAGAGATATCAGTTTCAAACTAGAATTGATGAAGAAAGTGTCAACTAAAATAAAAAGAGAATGAATGGAAAGCCCATCCCTTGGGGCAACTCTAAAAGAACTTATAGAGACAAAAAACTGAGAGTGGAGGTGATTTATGTCTGTGCAGTGAGGGCAAAGCACTAGAAAGGAAAAATCTTTTGAAGCTTAAAGAGCAGCACTTATTTAAAGAAAAAAAAATATATAAATAGACCACGACTAAAGTTACTCTGTAATTGTAGAGAACCCTCAGAAGATTGAAAAGGTGCGAATATGCCTGGAAAATCATATCTGAAGAGAAACTGCCAGTGACTAATAAATTGAAAGGAGATACCCACAGCAGTTTAAGTTAAGATTATATGATTTAATTGTCTGTGATTGCACAGGAGTGTAGACAGTGACCTAAGAAATCTTTTATTCCTGTGTTTCTCATTACTCATGTGACATAAACTGGTGTGAAGCCCCTTGAGCTTTTTTGTGCTAATTAACTGTGTTCCAATACTGCACATCTTTCAGCAAACCAGCACTGTATTTCAGGTAATTAAGTTCAGCAAATCTTGCGTCAATGAGTACTGGCATCTGGGAATCCTTCCTTGTGACATTTCTCCTTTACTCTAGATTTTAAAAGTACTGTTGAAAAAACTGTATTTCTCTGATATACATGGTTTTCTTAAGAAGAACATAAGAACATATTCAGAGAGGCTGACCCCTGCAGAAACAATTATACTATAATAACAATACAGATGATAAATGTTAAAAATATTGTTCTAAAAAGTTTCATTGTGTATATAATGTAATTACTTCTGATGTCATATCATGAACTGTGCAAATGCTTTTTTGTGAGTATTTATTACATTTGTTTCATGACAATACTTCTAATATTGTTACAGGGTTGTTTTTATTCGAACTTGGCAAGTTGTACTTGCCAAGAAAAACACTTCAAAATAACGTCACTTTTTATTTTCAAAAATACCAAATTTCCTTTCAAGCAAAGGGAAAGCTGGATGCAGTCATGTAAAGTACAAAAGGCAGCTAACATTCAAGTTAAGCAAAATGTTTTAATTCTGCTTCTTTTGGAGAGCTTGCCATAGGGCACAAGGGTGCACCTGGTCATTCCATTTCACAAAAGGAAGCTGGTCAGAAAATGCTATAATTCTGCCTTTCAGAGCAGAGGGATCACTATTGCCGTTTGATGCAAACTTCTGGGTTCAACGTTTAAGAACCCATGAGCTGAAGCTGCTGTTTCATCGTGGCATTAGAAACTGGAACCATAACAGTTTTTTCACACTTACATAGTTTGAGTCACGAAATTCTCTTTGTATTCCCATATGAAGCAAAGATGTGAAAGTAGGAGACAGAGCTGAGTCTCTGGTTTCTGCAGTGGACAACACATTGTGATCCACAATGCTAGGTAGACAGCGATTCATCCCATTATTTTTTTTTTTTTTTCTGGTTTGAGGCTGTGACTGCTCTCTTCTATTTCAGGTTCACTCAGAGTAGTTACTTCTGCATGCTGCTATGTAGTAAATGGTGAACATTAAATTAAATCCCAGGTTCTGTGTGTAGATAATTCACAGCACAAGGAAGGATGCAGCACTGCAAACCAAGTTACCAAATGGAAAGCGCTGTGTGATTTCCTGGCATTCATACCTGATTGTGGTCTGCTGTGTTAACTGCTGATGAAGTGACATATGGAAAAGTAAAACCAGATTATAAGCATGCGACTCTGAGATATAAGTTTGCTCAGAAGAGAAAATTGCCTGCAGGTTTTCTAGAATATTCTGTTTAAATTGCTAACACAGAAAATGTGCATAATCAAAACTTTATGATTCCTCCAAATGCCTGGCTCAGTGAAAGAAATGCCTGAGCAAAACATTGTGACTGAAGATTTTAAAAAGTCTGCTTTTATAAACAGGGAATAATTACAAGACTTTTCTTTGGAAAAGAATGATGACAACTGTAAGAAGCTTGATATTGCTAGCTTTACTAATGTTAACAGTGCCATTAAAATCAGTGTAACTAACTGTGTGAGTAGGGCAATCAAGGTTTGGCCCCATACGCCTGTGCTCTGTAAACATCAGAATCACAGAGACTAATGCAATACTGACGAGCCAATGACATGTTAAAGCCTCAGTAAAATTAATTTGTTTAGAAGGCTTTTCTTTTTACATGTAAAACAAATAGTTCAAGTGAAATGTGAGATGTAGGAGATGTAGAGAAAATCAATAAACCAACAGACTGTAAATGATGTGGAAATAACTTCTTTATGTTTTCCTGGTTTTGTAGTTTATAGTTAGCACCAGTACATAAATGTAACAGCTATGTGCAAAGGAAGAAAAGTAAATCCAAATCTAGAGAGTGTTGTGATGAGCTACCGTCTCCTTGATGAATTCTCCTTTCTTCCATGGAACATTAGATTTCTTTTTAGATATTCCTGATTCAACATACTACTATGTGAAGATTATTTAGCAAGTGTTTGGGGATGCTATCGTTCATTTTTATGTTTTCTATGTTAACTGTACACTTCTTATTACTAATAATCTTACAAAAATAGAGTTCACTGATCCTCATGAATTCCCATCCAATATTTCTATTTGTAGGGATGAGAGGTATTTTTTAAATATCTACTGAAAACCATTCAAATATGTCAGATTGTTTGGGTTTCTTATAAGGACTTTATGATGCTTTAAATTTTTATGTTTTACAATATGATTTAAATTGTCATTCTGCAATCTACTATAAAACATTAACTGATTAGGGATGCATTTTCACTTGTAATTTCATAAACCTGTATTAACCTGTGCTGGGTGTCTGTACAATTAAAACCCACGGGAGGGTGGTACTTAAAAGAATTTCAGACATCATTCCATTATGTGGATATTGATAAATGATAATTGTAAAGCTGTGCTACGGCCAGTAAAATTCAACACTTTCTCATAATTTCAGAATAGAAAACAGTAATTGGGAAATGCGCAAGCAAGATAAGTATATATAAGTGTATTAGCTTTTCCTGTGGCCAGGTTTTGGTAGCAACAGGGGGGCTGAGTGGGAGGCTTCTTCGAGAAGCAGCTGGAAGTTTTCCCCATGTCCAGCAGAGCCAATGCCAGCCAGCTCCAGGCTGAGCCCGCTGCTGACCAAGGCCAGGCAAATCAGCAGTTGAAGGAACGCCTCTGTGATAACATATTTAAGAAGGAAGGGGAAAAAACGTTAGCTTAGATGAAGATGGCTGCCAGAGAGGAGCAAGGTGAGAACTTGTGAACAAAAATGCAGACACCAAGGTCAGTGCAGGAGAGGGAGGAGGTGCTCCTGGTGCCAGAGCAGAGATCCCCCTGCAGCCCATGGAGGAGCCCATGCTGGAGCAGGTGGATGTCAGAAGGAGGCTGTGGCCCATGGGAGGCCCGTGTTGGAGCAGGGTCCTGGCACAGAACTGTGGCCTGTGGGGAGAGGAGCCCACGCTGGAGCAGCCTGTGCCTGAAGGACCGTGCCCTGTGGAGAATGACTCTGTGGCAGCAGTGGCTGAAGGGCTGCTGCCCATGGGATGGACTCTCACTGGAGCAGTTTGTGAGAGGGACGGTATCCTGTGAGAGAGACTCACGCTTGAGCAGTTCGTGAGGAGCTGTCTCCCATAAGAGGGACCCCATCGCAATGAACTGGAAGGACTCCTCTCTAAGCAGCAGCAGGGAATAACAACTGACCATAACCCTTCTCCCTGTCTCCCTGCACCGCTGGGGGAGAAAAGGCTGAGCAGAAGGAGGAGGGGGTGGGGGTGAAAGGTGTCTCATTGTGTCTCACTCAAACTCTGATCTTGTTAGTAATAAATTTAACTAGTATCCCAACATAGAGTCTGTTTTGCCTGTGACGGTGATCAGAAGGAATCTTTTATGCTCCTTATCTCAAGTTGTGAAGCTTTTTGTATATTTTCTCTGTTGTTTGCAAGGGGGAATGAGAGAGTGGCTGTGTGGGCACCTGGCATTTAGGCCAGGTTACACCACTACAATAAGTTGGTGCAGGCTGTAAATGTCTCCTTTCACCTATAGTTTTCTTTCTGTAAACAAAGACGCTCTGTGTACATCATATGTGCACAGAGCTCTGAGAAATAACTGAAGAGGAACAAAAGCATTTGGTTAGGGAAACTGAGGGTTGGATGAAAAGCAAATCCATCATACTGTCTCCTCAATTGTAAATTGAAGTAGAGTGATCTAGATCTCTCCCAGCTTCCTTCCAGCTTCTGACAGGAGGAAATCTATCTGAGTCTGAGGGCATGTTCATAGGAAGTCTTAGGCATACAAGTGCAGTGCAAAATGATTAGGATGAATGTGCTGATGCAGAAAAGTTGTAGATGAAAAGATAAGCAGTACTGCTAGGCCTGTTACTGAACTGTGATTAACAGTGAGGATGCTGGAGAGTGGGAGCATGGCTACCTGTAGGATCAAAATATGTGTGTGACAAAAACATAGTAGTGTTGTCATAGGGAAAATATGCTTCAGTACAGCAGCAGCTCATGCTTGTTTCTTTATTTCTAATCACATGGGAAATTGTTTCAGCCACAGCTACAGCACAGATCTTTGCAGTCACTTGTTTTCGATATTTTCCTGGGAAATCTACAGAGTGGGGCTTTAGTGGGCCTGGAAGTATAACATGGCACAGGAAGATTAGGCAGTCAGTGAACCTGAGAAAGGACTTTGGATTTATGTTCTGAACCTGTTAATAGGGATTTAGGAATAAGGTAACTGGATGAAAAAAATAATTATTTTGATGCCTTAAAGGATATGCTTAATATTTTGGAGAATTCACTTCAGATAGGTAGCTGAATAACTTGGAATATTAAGGTCCAGAAGAGCCTGTGTTCCAGTGTGTTTGCATTCTTGTGTGTAGTTAAGTGGGGTACAAGCAAAACATGAGTTAGGCTTCCAGGCCTACTAGAGGCGGGACATAGGTGGGGTTAAGTAATAAGGGACAATTCTGTTGGATGTTGGGGAACCATAGAAGTAAGATGGACTTTAACTGGATAGTATGAGGGATGGGTGCTCAGAATGTTATAAAAATGGGAAGATTGTTATGATTTTATTTTTTTTTTTGGATCATGGACTTTGCCAGTAAAGCTGCACTCTTCCTTCACTTCTGCAAACAGTGTGTTTTTTTTATTTCTTATCTCATCTGTTTCAGGCAACAATGTCAAAATGAAATGCTTGACTAAGCTAATTAACTAGTTGTGACAGATTTTATTCTAAATAGGAGTAGGTAGGGTGCTTCTCTTAAACATAAAGATTTTGCCAAGTATAGATCCGAAGAAGGAACTTCTGCAGTAAATTTATTTTACTTCACTAAATACTAAATATCAAAATCTTCTATGTGCTCAGTTTAATAGTTATTGATTTTTATTTTTCTCTGTGTTTTATTTCTGTACAGAATCCATGAAGAATTGTATAAATACAGGTAGACAGAGATCCTCATTTGGTGAGCTGGCTGAAATCACTGAAGCCATGTCTGCAGGTATCATCTGAAGATCTGACTCACAGGATCCTTCATCTGGAATGGCATAATATACTGATTATAAACCCTTTGGTGTGTTTTTCTAATCTCTGATTAAAGTAGTAAGCATGTTCTTCTGATATGAATATTCACATTGTATTAAAAATCTGAGAATTGAAATTGAAATTCTGGAGTTCAAATTATGAATAAAAAACTCAGTTGCATAGACAGTAGTAAAACTTAAAAAGGGATTTAAAAGGGATGTAAGGAATGAGCACATAATTGCAAATATGAGTACACATTTATATTGACTGTTGTTCCTGAAGAAGAGGAAAAAGTAACTAAAATGAAAAAGAAACAGGAAATCAACAGTAGTACTAGAAGGTTTGGGGCCAGAGGAAAAATGGATGACTAATTTTGCAAATAAGCTGCTCTTTTTTTAGATGTTTTAAGCTGGAAAGTAATTGGAATTTATGTAGTATAGGCAACTGACCCTAAAGAGTGGTAATTTTGCCATAGCTTAATTGGGGCTCACATTTTATGTAGTGCTTCATTACAAAAAATTCAGGGATCTGATCCACAAGTGGTTGCATCACTTGGAATTTCTCCATCACTTTCACAGATCTTTGGATCAAACTCATGTTCCAGAGGTGTCATACTTTTGTATGAGGGGTAATTTCACATGCCATTTTCAGAGCTATCAGAAGACCCTCAGGCAAAGTTGGGAAAGAACATCTGCATCTGGGCAAATATCTTGAGATGTGAACAGGAGAAAAATTTTAAAAATTGTTCTTAAAATCTGAATAACTCTATTCATTTACAGATAACTTGTAACAGCCAGCTCGGATAGAAAAAGTAAAATTATTTCCTGTGCATTGATCTAGCCAAAGAACTTTTGTGTCTGCTGTATCCTATATAAATCCTATTTGTCTAAATTGAAGGGTTCCTACTTTAATATAGGGAGCATATGTAATCTATATGCAAGCATCGGTTTTGTAAGAGTCACTGAGGTAAACTTGTGTGTTTATTTAAACATGTTGAAAATTAAATATCAGAATAATCCATTGACCTCTGAGAGGCTTTTCACCGCTTATGTCGAGCCCAGACCTTTGAAGTTCTTAGGGAAAGGGTGTTCCCTGTCTCTCAAGACAAAGGCCAGACACTCAATCTGACTAAATGGAGAGTATTACTAGTAAATTTCAGACTCATAAATGTCTGGTTGTCCTGTAAAAAAAATGGACTACTTGTCTATGAGCCTGGTTGTTGAATTGAGCAATTTGATTTGTTTTAGGACTAGAGAGTAAATGCTGCTACTAGCCAAGAAAAAGTAATCTAACAGCTATTACTGCAAACCCAGTCATTGTCACTCTCCTATTACACTGTGAACACCTGCATTTTTCTGTTGTGACTTCAAATAGATAAAAGACGTCAAAAGAAACTGTCTGGTTTTACATAACAAAGTGACTTTCAAAATTTATTAACACTTTACAATATTCAGCATCAAAATATAATCCTACCCTTAAATAGGTTACTTTACAAAGATAGCATCTAAAAAATTCTTTTTGTTGCTGTTGGGGGGGAAAAATAGTTTAGTTTCTGGTTTCTTCCAATGCTGCCCATCTTTCCCTAATTGTATAACACTATCACTATTCACTATGCTGTCTATTCTTGCATAGAGAATTGAAACATCATTTGAGTTTCCTCTGAGGATGGATTAACAAGATCTGCTGTGACATGACTTGATTAATTAATGAGACTAGTGTATTCTTTGGTCCTGGTGTGCTGTTCTTGAAGTTCTTAGATGGGAAAATTCTAACCTTCAATATTTTAGAAGCCAACTGGGTAAAGCAAAACTCTTGTATGACCTTCACTAATAATAAAACTGAAAATCCATTATAGAGGGTACCTGAATAGCTGTACATGTTCAAGGTGAATTTTTTTTTCATATTTGAAGAATGAAAGTGCACATGGATAAAATAAAGTACAGAAAAATACTTCACCAACTGTTTAAATTATAATTAGGTGCCTCTCTACTTTTCTTTCAGCAATCTTCTACAAAAAAGAAACAGCTCTTGTAAGCACTGCACTGCAAAAGCCATTTTGCTATGTGTACACACCCCTAAGGAAATAGAGAAGGTTCTCAAAGGGCAAATACCAGATGAAAGTTTGCATATCCTGTTCATTGACCCTGCTTTAGAAATTTCTTGTTCATGATTGAGTAACAGGCTACATACAGAAGTGTCAAGAAGCATGCCTGTGATATACTCATGAGATACTAGTTTTAACACTGCTAGGTCTACCTATCTCATCAAGTGACAGAGATTATTCTAAGACAATAAAATTCCTTCCATTTCACAGATGACTTAAGGCTATCTTCAAGCATAGCTGGCA
Organism: Serilophus lunatus; assembly: GCA_013399895.1. Lineage (NCBI taxonomy): Eukaryota > Metazoa > Chordata > Aves > Passeriformes > Eurylaimidae > Serilophus > Serilophus lunatus. The sequence continues at coordinate 385,021 of VXBA01005106.1, forward strand.
GAAGTAATAGGTATCTGAGTTAAGAGACCTAACAATGCTGTAAATTGAATTGTTTGTGGAGCATCATTGGTTTTGTCATTAAGTCAACATTTTAGTGGAGGCTCTCAGGATCTATAGTTTGCATATTGGTGCTAAGGGTGTCAGACACTTTTTCACCTGTTTTCTTCCTACCCCCATCAAAGAAATCATTTGTAAATCAAAGCTCATGGACCTTACTCACTATTTGTATTCTTATGAATAAATTGAACCACAATAAATGAGTGTAAATGCTAAAAATTTCCTTTGATATAAAAAGCAGATTTGGAAATTATATTTTTTATCTAATCAAACAGGAATCAAAATATCATTGCAAGAAAGGCAATAACTATGCAATGTACATTTCTTCCTTGGGTATCATTTGAAAAAAATAATTATTAACATCATGGATGTCAATTGGTTTTGCCTTCGCAGATGCCAGACTGCATTAGCAAACAGAACACATGTAAGTTCTTTAGCTAATATTATTAGATCTCTTCCTTCCTACATGCCAGCATGAGGTTTGCATTAATGAAATTAGACCTGAACACATCCAACAACCCTAAGTCAGTAGTAGAGATAGGAAATTCATTGTAGGTGACAGAGAACAGCTATAAAATATAAACTATGTCTAGTCAGATGGGAAAAATGAATTACTACTGACTGATGGCAACCAGTACTACCATTCTCAGAAGGATAATGTCACTGACAGACACAGCACAAGTGGATGAATGCACATTGCATGGACCTGTTGAAATCAGGCCAGTCTTCTATAATGTCATGGAAAACCCCAAATTACCTTTGCTCATCTTAATCTTGGAGTATGAGAGTCACATACAGCTACTGCCTGATCTTGATATCCCTGCTTAGATAAATAGGCTCACATCAGGGACACAAACAATCTCACAAAAAATGGTGTTTCACATAGGCTAGACAAGTGTTTTTAGAGTTATTAAATATTTCTCTTTAAAACTTAATTTCAGTTGAAAAACTTGTAAGCATTTAGAGGCAATTTTCCTTCCTCGGTAGGGATTTGAGTGAATTTGGTGTAAATATTCATTACAGTGTTTCAATCTAATAGAAAAGAGGCATGACAAGACAGTAGTATTATAAGAAATACTTTCTCATATTTTTGTATTGTCCATTTGAAGAGCAAATCCTGTACTTTCTTTGAAATGTCTTAAGGATCAAATGTTCTGAGCTAGAAAAAAGTCATTAAATCAGGCATGACCATGTTGTTACCCCAAGAAAATCTACCCTGACTTAAAAAAATTACAGTTTAGACATATGTAGTGGGTTGAAAGGGGAGGGGCGTGCAGGGGGGGTACTGGCGGGTTCTTGGAGGGAGCAGGGAGGGGAAATGGGGATGGGATCACCCATTTTTGGTATAAAATGCTATTTTTTTAAGGTTTTTTCCCTTGCTCCCCTCCCTGACTCACTGCTGCTTTTCCCTGGGACACGCTGCGGCAAGTTTAATGCCAGCATGGCCCCGGCGCGTGGAGTGGGGGCTGAGAGCCACGGTGTGCGGGACCGGGGTGGCTCCGGGAGGCTGCGGGGCTGCTTCCCGGAGCCTGCGGTGCTGGTGTGGGCTTCCCCCCCCTTGCGGCGCCTGCGGTCAGCAGGGGGAGGGGGGAGAGCTTGATGCGCGGCCCTGGCCCGGCCGTGCGGGTGGCAGCGGGGACGCACCAGGTCCCTCCCGGCGCAGGGCGGCCCCACACCACCACGGGAATGCCCTGGTGGTGGCGCCGGTCCCACGTTGCTGCAAGGAAAAGCCAGCAAGAAGCCCGTGCTGCCAGTGGCCCCTGGAAACAAACCCCGCTCAGCAGAAGGGGCACGGTCACTGCCCGGGCAGCTCCTGTGGCCCTGGTCAGCCCCAGACCCCCCTTTTGTGGGTTTCTGTGGTCAGCGGATGCCCTGGGAGGTGGCAGCTATCCCACGGCTGGAAAAAGATGGCACCGGGAGGCTGTTGGCTCACAGATTTTGGCGGGAACCGCCATTTTGTTGGAGCCGGGAGCCTCGAAGGAGGAGGTGGAGCCCAGACCGCTGGCCAATCTGAGGCGGAGAAACCGGGAAGAGGACCACGAGATTCACGCGGAACTTGGAGAGCTTAAAAGCCCAAAGAAACGAAAGTTCACTCTCTTTGGCTTCCTGCAAAGCCGGAGAGCAGCAGCACGGCTCCCCTTCTCCTACTCCCAGGCCTCGTGGCTTGACTCCGCCCATCCCCATTGGCATCGGAGCCACACCAGCACAACTACTGGTTGAAAGCTTCCCCAAATAACATCCAGGTTGGGGGGAGAACCTTTCACTGTNCTTTGAAAGCAGTTCCCTTATTCCTTTTTTTTTCCTTTGTTTTCCTTTTCGTGGTTTTTGTTAAGTGCTTTTTTTTTTTTTTTATGTTGAGTCTGGGGTTCCCTTAAACTGTGTTTTCCTTTGTTTGAGCTCCAAACAAATGAAGTGTTTCTCTGTTGTCACATTCTGTCATTCTTCTCGTCACTACTAAGAGTGCCCCCCTAATTAATATTGTGGTGCTTAAACCACCACAACATGATTAGTGGTATGATTTTAAGTATAAATTTTCTCTAAGTTTGTCCCTAACCTTCATGTGCTTAAATCTTGTACTCAAAAAGATTTCCATTGAAAGGTCTGCCTTGTCTGTCCTCTTCTGGTTTTGAACATTTGCACCAAAATCAGTGAATCTTCATCACTTTTACCCTCAGACAATCTTTCCGCTGGACAGAAGGACAAAGCAAATTGAGGAAAGAAGGCTGGAAGAGAGTAAAGGTGATGATCAAAAACTTGGGGAGGGAGAGAAGGAAAATCACAATGACAAAAATACACAGAGGTAGAGAAATTTTGGGCTCAAATACAGCGAGACACTGAAATCAGGACGGCCCCCCGGGGGGTGGCGTCTGTCCTGTCCCCTC
>VXBA01005106.1:387986-459246 GCA_013399895.1 Serilophus lunatus
CCAGCCCAGGAAAGAAGTGGGGGCAGGAGCAGGGGCTGCCCCCTCAGGTGCTGGGATCATCATTGCCCACTGTTTTTCACTCCTTTTCACTCCCGGGAAAACAAAGAAGAGGTTTTAACAGGCGAACAGACGGACAAACATTTCTCCTCCCCTCAGAAAACGGAAAACTTCAACTTTAAACCCACTACAGTGTAGTGTCAGGATTCTTGATAAATAAACTGGGCTGATGTTTTGCTCACCTCAGGAGATGAGCAGTAAAATTTTACTGAACCAAGTTGTCCACACAAAATGTTTCTCTCTCAGAAGTGTCAGCAGAATTAGACATCTGCTACTGCTTCAGCCATTGCCATTCATAGCGCAGTGATTTCACTTAAATCGCTGAGGAAGGCAGGCTTGTATTACCATTGTCATCAGTGTGTCTGCTGAGAAACTAGCAGACATTCAATTCTACCGAATCTTTTTTTGTGGATGGAAAGCTACAGAAAGACAAAACAACAAGCTGAGTAGGGTCAAAACAAAGGCAGAAGCCGTAATATTTTAATCAGTGACTACAATTCAGCAAGCCTTGCATTTTACCTGTTGTTAGAGAAAATCTCTGTGCCACAGAAAAAGCAGCCCCAGCGTGCAGTCACCTCACTTTGCAGTCACCCCACTTTGCAGTCTTCTGCTTTCACTGAATACATCATAGCTTAAGTTAAGAACATAGTCTTATTCTACCTGATTACAGACTCACATTCAGAGTCTGTGTCTTACTATGAAACCTCTTATATGGTAGCATAAAGTCATGGAGAAGGACAGTACATTAGAAACATACCTAATACCCCTCCTGCTCTGAGGTCTGTTCTTCCAAGTGTTCAGAGACAGAGAAACTGTAAAATCCATAGGAACTCATTTCAGTGCTTCATTTTTCGGAAGGGAAGAAGAAATATGAAGACCTTTTTCTCTAATGCCTGATCTGGTACTTCCTGTACTTTACTTAATTACCTCCAACACCAGCAATACAATGCAGTCTGCTTCTTAATATCTGCCTTTATATATTTGAAAATGTTATCATCTTCTCCATTAGTCTTCTCTTTTGTCATTTACATAAACTGTTTTTTTCAGTCTTTTCTTAAAGCCTTGTCTTGGTTTTGTAGGTCTCCAATTGGTTTTGTTTTCTCTTTTGGCCTTTCTTCACATGATCAAAGGGCAGAAATTATGCAAACCAACTTAATTTTAAATCTTTGCCCTCACAACTGTAAAAGAAAGATTTCACTAGTTACCAATAATGTAAATAATTAGGTAGCTCCTATATATTTTGTGGAAAAACAGCCCTACTCATGTAATGAAAACCAAAATAGGATCAAAGCAGTTTATTGATTTATTAACAAAATGTATTTAACTGGCAATAACTGAACTGCATGCAAGACCAGTATCAGTAACACAACAGATAAACCATGGTACTAGATATTAAATGTTAATATAGATTTAAAGACTTATGAGCATATTTCTGGACATTAAGGATAATCATAACTAATCTCAAAATACTGTAATCATGTACAATGTACACAATTTAACTCATGTTTCCTGCCTGACTCCAGGACCAGCTCATCCCCTTTTCTGTGGGGAAAGAGCAGATACCCCAAATACACAGCTCTCCTATTGGAGATTTGTATGCTCCCAGCTCTATGCGTACTTCTGCTGCTTCCTGTGGCAATTCCATGTGGCGATGCAGTGATTTTGCTGCATTCCATGTGGCAGTGCACATGCTGGCAGTGCCAACACACATGACTCCACATGTTGATTCCCTGCTTGCTGCTCCCCACACCCTTTGCATATGTGTGTGCATGTATGTGTATATATCTATATATAAAATATCTTGAGTTGGAAGGGACTCATCAAGGATTGTCAAAGTCCAGCTCCTGGGTCTGCACAGGATAGCCCTAAGAATCACATCGTGTGCCTGAGAGCATTGTCTAAATACTTTTTGAACTCTGTTAGTCTTGTTGCTGTGACTTCTTCCCTGGGGAGCCTGTTCCAGTACCCAACCACTCTCTTGGTAAAGAATCTTCTAATATCTAACCCAAATCTCCTCTGGCACAGCTCCATACCATTCCCTTGTTCACTGGTCACCAGGTAGGAGATCAGTAGATTGCAATGAGGTCTCTCCTAGGACTCTTCACTGGCTTAGCTGCGTGCAGGCTGTTCCTAGTGGCCATGGGGATACTGCACCATTAGCCCTAGCAGAGATTGTGGTGGGATGGCTGCCACTAGTGTCAAGCCAGAAGCTGACTTGCTTTTTGTCAGTCAGAAGTCTCTTCCCTGTGTTACAATTTCCATCCTGCTTATGCACACACACACATACACATATATCTTTTCAAGTTGTCTTAATCTTTATTTCAGAAGTCTCTGTAATTCACAGGCTACTGTTTGATTTGGTCTGGTGGCTGAATTCCTCTCATATCATTAGGTTTAGGTGAATGCTTGCTCAGATGGCTCTATATTCCATTCACTCATACTATTTACACTCACATTCATCTTTCAACAGGTGTTATTGCCCAGACCATCTGCCAAAGGTTAACCATGTGAGCACTCCCATATGTCTTTTTGAATTTTAGACCTACTGGTCACTAAATACATATTAATGCTTGAAGGCTTATCTTTTAAATTTGGAAGCCTTTAATTTTTTTTATTTTGATTTTGCTTTCACCTTCACCCTCTGCCTGAAACGATATAAAATCAAAGCATCTGTACTTAATATCAAGCTAAGATGATTCAAATAACTTTCTTGTACCCAGCTACTAGGAAGAGTCAAATAAAATTACTTTGGTTTGTCATATAATGAAGGAATAAAAGAGAAAAAATGTGAGAAAGATAATTTTGAGCTATATTCTGATTTTGAAATGACTGTGTGTATTGCTGGCCACTGCGTGGTTTGTTCACACTGTCAGATGATCACCTTAAAGAGAGCCTGAGGTAAAACCCAGAGCTGGTTGTCGAAGCAAAGAATGTGATTCACAGCATGTATAACTACTAGTCACTGTTAAAGGTGACTTGATTTATTTAGCTCTCAGATCTCTCTTTTCAGTCTCTGAACATGTATCATCATCACTAGATAATTAGGACAGTCTTATCTCAAAAGAAGGATAGGAAAAAGCTAAAAATGATGACAATGAAGCATGCAAAGACATTTGAATAGTTACCATTACCAAATCAGTAAGAAAAGAAGAAGGAGGAAGAGCAATAATCAGTCTTTTTATCATTTGTCAGAACTTGGAATATTATCATGTGTAGACTGCATATTGTGATTGAAAGTGCATATGTTAAGGAGAAAACTTTTCTCATATTCTCATATTCTTGAAGGTCACATTGCTGTGCAGGTTATAGAGGGCTAAAATGTTTTGAATTTGTAGTTTAATAATGAATTTTGTTCTGTGACCTTAGTGTTGCAATCTATTTGTATCCACCTTTAAGAACAATACACCTACAATTAAAATTCAATACAACAGAAAATTCTGTAAGTCTTAAAAAATCCAAAAAGAACAGTGCTGTTTTTTGTCCCTTCCTTCCTTCCTTCCTTCCTTCCTTCCTTCCTTCCTTCCTTCCTGCCTTCCTGCCTTCCTGCCTTCCTGCCTTCCTGCCTTCCTGCCTTCCTTCCTTCCTTCCTGCCTTCCTTCCTGCCTTCCTGCCTTCCTGCCTTCCTGCCTTCCTTCGTGCCTTCCTTCCTGCCTGCCTTCCTGCCTGCCTTCCTGCCTGCCTTCCTGCCTTCCTGCCTTCCTGCCTGCCTTCCTGCCTTCCTTCCTGCCTTCCTGCCTGCCTGCCTGCCTGCCTGCCTGCCTGCCTGCCTGCCTGCCTGCCTGCCTCCTTCCCTGCCTCCCTTCTTCCTTCCTTCTTTTCCAGAAGATTGTCTTCAGTGGATATGCACTGATGAAATTGGGAGTGTTGAGTGCTCCATACACATAGGTGGGGATTTAAATTCAGCTTAGAAATGCAAAGTTGGTGAAAGTTGACATTTGTTGAGCAATGGATGTCACTCTTTTTTTTGTGCTTTCCCCAAGTGATTCAGCCAAATCTTTTGCAGAGGGATATTTTCCATTGAGAAGCTTTCTTCCACCAGAACTTCCTAAAGGAGAAAGGGACTCATTGTCCTTCACTTTGGAATTTACTTAGCCTACATAAATCACATGCTTACTTCAGTAGATGAGTGAGTTTCCTTATGCATCACTAAGCAAATATTAAGTCAAGATCTTATGCTCTGATTGATGAATTAATGTTTTCCTAAGCAAGATTATTTCATCAATGTAAATTAATATCAATTTTACTTAAGAAAATTTATGCAGATGCCTAAATCTCAAACACAAAGATAAAGTCTTGTAAAGTACTGGATACTCTTGGATCCAGTTGGGAGTTCAGCTCACTGCTGATGAAAATCAGGCTAGAATTTATGAGATTAAAGATTACTTAGTTATTTCATTACTTAATTATAAGATCAATCTTTAGGTAACTTACATTAGGATCAGTGTAGGTAAATTTTAACATCCAAAGTTAATATTTTTAATATTAAATTCTTACATTTTAAGCAATACATGTAAAATACTGATATTCATATAAAAATGTAAAAAAAATTGGATAAGAATTAAAGGTCTATTAGCCTTAAATATTTACTATTGGCTTGCTTCTTTCAAATGTTACTATTTGAATAATAAAATAGACACATAGACATATAAATCCCTGAAATTCAGAAAACGTACTAAAGCCCTTCAGTCTGTTTTTGAATTGGCTGTGCAGTCTCTGTGTAGAATCTGAAATTGTTTTTGCTTTGTTTCTCTTTTTAAAAAGATTTCATCATCAAAATGTCACACTGATAGTTTCTCCTAGAGATAACAAATCCCTACTTTTATTATGCATAGAAATGCAAAATAAATGCATTCTAAGTTACAAATAGATACACACAGACACATATTTACAAAAGAACATTAAAGCAATGATTTTGCAAGTTTCCAGAGTGAGAAGTCTGATAATACATGACAAAACCCAGTTGCCTCACGCAGTTGTGTGCATATGCACGTTTGTGTGTTTTGGGGAGCATGTGGGGGGAACGCTTTGAACAACAGGTTTAAGTTGTTGATTTTATTATTTTTCCAGAGGAACAAGAGCTCCTGCCCCATTCCTGAATGAACTGAAAGTGAGCTGCAGCATTGGAGCTAAGTTGTCACCTCCTGCAGAGATGGGTCTGAGTCATTTTTTCCAGTTCTTCAAATAAGCCAGAGTCAGGAATGAAGCATATGAAAAGACACTGAAAGATGCTGGAGGTTAACCAGCACAGTTAAATGAATAGTAGCATTGCTTTTTTAGTGTAGATTTGAGCCATGGTAAAATCTAAGAGCCCGCCAAAGTGAGCTGACGTTCTGTCATTGTCCTCCATGCCATTTGCCTTAACATCCTCAGTATTTCAGCACTATGACCGATTGTTCCTTTTAACATCTTTAATGTAATTTACATATGGAAATTTATCTCTTGAACAGTTTTATTTCATACTGTGAAATAAATGCAGTTGGCTGCAGTGTCATAGGGTGAATGACAACCTGAGTTTGTTATGAAATAAAAAAATAATAGCTGCAATATATAAGATGGCAAGCTGACAATTATTGGTCAGTCCCGTGGGTTTAGCATTTATTACGTACAGCGTTTCAGAACTACTGAATTCTATGGCTAGTAAAGAAAGAAGGGTAAATTCTCAGAAAAATGTTGTATTTAAATGTTGTGGCGGTTTTGAGGGGGCTGGGATCACTGGCTGTGGTTAAAGGGGGCTTCGGGTCTTGCAAGGTGGTCCTTGGGCTTTGGGGGAAGGGAAGGGAGTGTAAGAAGAGCCCACTCACCTGTAAAATCCTGTTTTCCCTTGAGGGGCTGCTTCCCCCATCCCTGGCTCTCTCCTGGTTGGCCGGGGACTGGGATAGCCCTCGCTCCTGCCTGCCATTCCCTGGGAGCGTGGGGCTGGGGTGGGAACAGCGGTGGCGGCTTCTCGTTTCCCCCCGGGCCCCCTTGGGCCCTCCGGGAGCCGGGACTGAAGACGGCCCTCGTCCCTGACTGCCTTACCCCCCCCCCCCCCCGGGCNCTGGGGAGCGGCAGCAGCCTCGGTGCCAATTACCAGCCACCAGCCCACAGCCCTGGGACCGTCTTGTGGCGCGTGCGGTGCACGGTCGTCCCTTGGTCCCAGGGGTGGGCGGCAGCCTAAGAGCTCAGCCATGAGAGAGCCCCGGCATGCCCTCGGCCACGCAGCATGGCGGCACATCAAGTGCAGTCCCAGTGGCTCCTGGCTGGCAAGCAGAGAGACGCTGCCGGCACGGCGCGGCAGCCCTGGACCAGCTGCCGTCGGGAACCTGAGCACAGTGGCTGCTTGGGAACAGCAGCAGGGGGCCAGGGCCAGCACCGTACTGGCGCCGGGGTGTCCCCAAAATGCTGCATCTATGAAAACAAAGATGGCATGCGGGCCCTGAGCACGTGTTTTTTCGGCAGAAAACCACCAGATACAAGACGGGGCTTGGCCCTGCTGACCAATGGAAAGATAGTTTAGCCTGGAAGAAGGCAGCAAGATCCATGTGAGAGCTAGAGGGCTTAAAAAGCCGAGGACAACAGCTCCCCCTCTCTCTTCGGCTCCTGGTCCAGGGGAGAAGCACACAGCTTGTCTCCTCTTCGCTCTGAGGCCCCGCAGCGTGACTCCACCCATTTCTCCAGGCACGGAAGCGGTTTCCAGCTTGAAAGCAAGTAGCCACTTTGGAAAGGTGGTGGGAGGGGGTCGTTTTTCACTTCTTTTGGTGTTTTTCAGAGAACCTCAAGGGCTGGGAAGTGATACCAGCAGACAGGGAGGGAGAGAGATGTCTTCCCTACCCCTCACACTGCTTTCTCAGTGAGTCACCTAGCGGAGAGAGCAGTTCTTGTTTTTGGTTTTGTCTCTTTTCTTTTCCTTTTGTGTTTTCTGCATATCAAGTGTTTCTTTCTGTAATTTTGGGGTCCCTGAGGGTTGTCCCTTCTTTCCTATTTTAAACCCCCTGTAATATAGTGTTCACTTGCTGCCAATTTTGTTCAGTTTTCTGTCATCTTTATTGCACATCCTGAGACAATGAAAATGGGTCAAACCACCACAAATGTATATCACTTTCATTTAAAATACTTTCTTACAAGCTGTCTGCTCTTGGTAAAGGAAAGCTCATGCAGGAGATAATTAGCTTGATAGATGGAATGCAAGTTACAGCAAAGAATTGCATTTCACCTCTTAACATTTTTTTAAAAGATCCTTAGTGATTGTGGAGGAATAGTTAACTTTTGCAGAGGTAACAAAGTTTATCTTGACACTGCTCTCTTCATGTTGAATTGCTGTGAGTGAGCTTGTCCTATGACATATGTGAGAGGAACCTGAAAGAAGGTAGTAATATCTACTGTTTCACATGCTGATTTCAGAATACAAGCTTTTGTTCATGGCTGTAAATCTAATTAGACAGAAAATCTTGAAAAATTTATTTCACCTCTCTGCAAATGTCTGCAGTGCACAGGCCATTGTGTAAATCAATTCCAGTTTCCTGGAATATGTTATCTGAGGAAAACTGAGTGTTTAGTAGGTAAGAGGGAAATTTTTCTCCTAGCGTAAACCACTGAAATTCCAGCTGAGGATACACATAAGCACTTAAGTACCTGTTTGAATCAGAGGCACACAGAGTAAGGGGACCCAGTCTCCCAACTCACAGTCCTGTCTCAAGAAAAAGCTTACCAACTCTACTTGCCCAGATGGGAACTTCATTACTAATACCTGTAGAAAGTGATAAAAGACAATATGAATCCTCATAGCTGTAGATTCCCCCTTAAGCAACAGTATTTCCTAAAGCTGTGATTGCCCAAATGTGTTTGTACACAGCTTTATATTAAAGAACAAAGCAATGAAGTCATTCACAGTGCATAAAGCGGCCTATACATGAAGTCTATGAGGACTGGAGGCCAAAGTGAATTACTGTCCTGTTACTTTTACCCTACCTTTGTCTCTAATGTGGAAATAAAGTTTTATGAAAAACTCAAAACATTATCAAGGTGCTTTCCAAGAGCACTAGTGCTAGAAACCACTTGTCCTGCAGTTCTTACAGGATGCTGTCAGCAAATATTGAACAATTTTTGGCTCACAGATCATTTAGTTCTATTCTTCACCCAGGTTATACCACTAAGGGTATAAAATCTTTAATGTTTGTTTTTGATAATGTTATGGGTTTGAGGGGAGGGGGTGGTCTTGGGGGTTTTTGGGTGTTTCAGGGGGAGGGAAGGGTGTTTGGGAGGGTGTCTGGATTTGCTGCCCTGTTTAAAACCGGGTTTTTTTAGAAACCTGAAGGAAAGCCAAAAGTCTGGAAAATCTGCCGAGATTCCTCTCCTGCCTTCGCTCTCTGTGTGCTGGGGCAGGGGCTCTCCCCAGCCAAGCCCTGCTGGGCCTAGTCTGTGCTGGGGCCAGGGTTCTCCCTGGGCTGAGTGGGGACCGGGGGGCTGCTGCTCCTACCTGCTCTCTCTCTTCCGGGCTGGGGAAGGGTGGGGGCTGTTCCCAGTGGGGGCTGCTCCTGGCTGTCTCTGCTTCACCCCTCCTCCCCCTCATTTTTTCCCAGGGCGGGCTGGGACTGGGGTGGCCCTTGCCCCAGTGCAGCTGGGCTGCGGCGGGCACTGTCGGCCTCGCAGTGCCGTAAGGGAATGCAGCTCTGGCTGGTTCCGAGGTGGCCCCGGTCCCTGTTACCTGCGGTGGGTCCTGGCACTGGCAGGGATGGCTGGCGGGAGTTGCGCGCCGTGGCACGGACTGCCAGCCAGCCCTTCCTTGTCGGCAGTGCCCTGGCAGGGTCCATGTGGGTCCTAGCCTTCGCAGGCGGCTCACGGGAGCCCGACAGGGGTCCTGCAGCCCTGCCCAAGGCGGCTGGAGTGAGCAGCCATGCAGCAGCCGCTCTGGATGGCCATGAGTCATTCCGCTGGCATGGGGATCCCTCCTGGGGGGTCCCATGGGCGGCGGGTGTGCCGTGGCCGGTTCCTGCGGATGATGAGTGCCACACGGATGGCGGCAAATGGCGCCTCTGTGTCCTGGCCGCATCCGTTTCAGCGGGAACCAGCATTTTGCCTGGAGTGAAGATCCAGAAGAAAGGCAGAGCCCAGTGCCACCAGCCAACCAGGGGACAGCCTGGCCGGGAAGACAACGTCAAATTGCCATGAGATTTTGAGGGCATAAAAAGCCCGAACACAGAAGTCCTTGCTTCCTCCTCAGCTGGGAGCAGCACAGCCCCTCTCCTCCTGGCTTCCAGACCCTGCGGCTTGATTCCACCCACCTCCATCAGCACCAGAACCAAGCCTACCAAATTGCAAGTGATAGCTTCCCCATGAATCTTCCTGAGGGGGGTGCTTTTCACCATTTTTCTGTCTTGCAGAGAGTTCGAGAGCTGGGAGTGTACCATCAGTGAGAGGTGGCTTCCCTTTTCCTTCCCCTGCTTTTCTCAGCCAGCCAGCTGGCTTGTGGAGCAATTTGGGTTTTTTTGTTTTCTTTGTGTGACAACTGTCGAGTTTTATATTTGTGTATTTTGTCTGGGGAGCCCCATAAGGTTGTTTTTCCTGGTAGAGCCCCTAGTCAATAAACTGTTACCTGCTGTTGTATCTGTTCAATCTTCTGTCGTTGTTGTGCACACCCCTAGTGATAAAAGTGGTTCAAACCACCACAGATAGCAATTTTAAGCAAATTTAAGATTTACAGTAACAAAAATAAGTTACAAATCCAAAAACTTTTCAGTTTGTTTTGGGTTTTTTTTTGTGAAGTTTTTTTTTTTTTCTCATTTAAAAATTCAAGTATTCTCGTTTAAAGGTCTGCTACAGAAGATCTGTCTTCCATCTTCTTTTTTCCTCAAATGCTGATGTATTTCTCACCTTTGTATTTATTAAAAAAATCTTGTGCTGTATCCTTACAGAAATATTGGATGATCCTCAAAAAACCCACTAAAAATTTAAGCTGTAATTTTTAATAATGCATTTCAGATATGGGCATTATTATCTGAGAATAAAATAAAGGAATTCCCATAATCTGTAGATCAGTTCTTAATTCAGTTTTTAAAATTAAATAATTCTGTGTTCAGTTACACTCTCCTTAGACAAGTACTGACTATTCTGTGAGACGGGATATATCACTACTAATAAGAAAACATAATAGTAACTGTACACTAAGAATATTTTTATATAAGATGAATGTTTCATAGTATTTTTAACAGACCATTATTTTCTACCTGTATAAGTGAAGAGATATTATAAAACTGATACATTCATACAATCATTCCAGGGATAAAAATAAACTATGTAAATGGTGATACATCTTCTGATAATGCTGGCAAACTCATTAGTGTACTGTGATATCCATTATATAGAACATCATACAGATGAAAGCTATTAAATGAGAAAATGATCTTGAGTTCTTTCTCAGTAAAGGAACTATGATTTATTACTCAAACTGCTATAAATAAAATGAAGGGTAAGTTTTACTTATGATGTATAGTGTAGAAGTTCTAAGCCTTGCTTAAGTATAAGCCAGCACACTGCCAGGTGCTTCAATGATAGAGTGACCGTGCAGTTTTAAAAGTAGTTTCAGCTCTGGCACGTTTGCTGGCTGACAGACTTCAGTTGAGCAGGATAAAAATATAAAGAATGGAAGAAAGAGAGTGCTGGTAAATGGGACTGCACAAATGACATCAACAACTGCCTGACAGTGTGATATGCAAAGATTCACCCTTTAAAGAGCCTTAAAAATAATCAGTGTAGTAGAAGAACTTTTAAGTCAAAAACTTATAAAGTTAGTTTAGCCTGACAGCTTTTTCTACAACCAGGAATGATGTTTTCATCCTTATTTCTTCACTTACTATCCTAGCCTCTGGAGTCTGGAAAGATATATAGTTGATATCACCAACTTGTTACTGTCTTATTTTGCTTATGCCATCAGTATAAGACATGTTTTTTGCTCACTGCCCTTCCTTTTTCTCTCTGAGTGACCAGTAGAAAACATTCGGTACTCAGATTTACACTTTCTGCTGTGATGTACTCCATACCTCTTTTTACTTGCATCAGGTACCTGGAAAACATTTTTTTCATTTCCTGAGTATTTTCAAAATATTGACTGTCTTGAGCATTAGTCTACAGTAGCTATGTTATACTTGCCACTCATTATCAGGTCTGGAATTTCAATGGGTTGTAGAAACTTGTTCTTTAATCAGTCTCACGTAATTATAATCTCTATATATGGCAAGCGCACTGTCAAACATCACCATCGGTAGCATGCTCTGTGCTTAGATTTCAGCTGACCTGTCCCCAGAAAAAATAGACTTCATCCAGCTTGTGATACTAACTTTAAAATCTTCTGAAATTGCTTCAATGCTTATTTAAACAAAATTCACTCTTGCACAAACCCATTTTTTTCTTATCGTACTTCAACAGGGAAATGATATTCTATGTCACTTCCTTCTTACGATGAATAAATCCTGAAATGCAATTTTTAATTCTTTTTCCCAGCCCACACTATTTCACCCCTGAATACAGTTATCTCCAGACTTAGGGGCAAAGATTCAAAGATTTTTATACAATTTGGTAAGCATCTGTGTGTTACTTGAGAGGCTTACTTTTTTCACTTGTGTTGTTCTTGATATATGTAGCATCATTTTTTACTCTTCAGCTGTCCTACTCTACTCATCCTTACTCTTTACAGTGCCATGAGTCATAGCACAATTGTGAAGTCATAAGTAGCACTTTTAAAAAGTGTCATTAAAGGTTTTCTAATAGCTCGTTTAAAAAGTACTTATCTGTGCCCTTTAATTGTGGAATTTTTCCATTCAGAACAAAATCAAAAGCCAGAAGCTCCTCCAACAGCTGAGTGTTTTCTTCTCTTTATTTGTCAAGGGTCTAAGAAGCATGGGCTCCTAGCTCTGCTTCGATACTCTTCTGAAACATTCTCCCATTCTTATTAAAGCAGCTTTTCTGTGGTACAGTTTTGGTTTACAGTTCTCTTTAGTCTGTCAAACGCCTTCTTGTGAGTTTTTGGTCATTTTACATGTTGTTTCAGTGTTCACACATTCCCTCTAAGACTCACAAACCACAATAGGGTAGCAACAGAAAGCTGAAGAGAGAAAGCACTGTTCTTAGAAATCCTCAGGCAGTCTGTACATTCATCATTATGTATGACAGAACTACTACCACACACATGCAGATAGTATATTTTGATTTGAATACATCCTTCTGTCCTCATCCAAGTTCCATTCTGATAAATGCAGTCTTTTCTATGATCAAACTCTTAAAGATTTGCTGCTGTTCTACAATACTTTTGTTGTCACACCTCAACTTGCTAAAAATATTTTTTCAAAACAACAAAATTGAAATAAGAGGAATCTACCAAGAAAGTTCCCTGGTCTTTGAGTACACAGAAAAAAATGAAGAAAAAAAAAGGAAGAAAAGAATGAAGAAAAGTTAGGAGATTTTTGGTCTACAGAATTATCTTTACTTCCAAACAAGAATTCTCTCTATACTGAGGAAAAAAACAGAGAATACTATTACATGGAGACATTTTCTTCTGTTAAGATACTTTTATAAACTGTACATCAAAGATTAGTTTTACATCTCCCTTAATTATTTCTTCATATTTGATGCTTTTATTTTGCAGTGATGATTCTGACTTTTTGTAATTGTGGACTTGCCAATTTTTCTCGAATAAGTTTGTGGGTTTTTTTTCCTTTACTTTCTTTTTAGCATGCAGTGTGAATATAACTCAGTGTGATAGATAATTTATGGAATCAATAGAGCTAAGCGAAGCAGTAGCTAGGGAGTATGATACAAAATGTTTTTAAAGAAAACCAGGTGGTGCTGAGGATTCACCATCTTTACCTTTAAATTTCATGTTTTGTTTTATTTTTTTTTTCCTTTTTCTATCCCTAGTTTGTTACCATAGGATTAACGTTCACTAACAGGTGGCTCCCATTAGGTATCTCCTAAACCTTATTGGTCAGTTTCATTCAGAAATATGAAAGAATAACAGGTTGTGTGGACTGAGACTTCTCTGCAAGATAGTTTATAACACATTTGGTATTATGATTGTGTTCATTTCAAAAGCATACTCCAAATCCTATTTAGACACTATTGTAGTGACATCCACTTAGCAAACCAACCAAACAAAAAAGGCATCAAAAATTAACCTGAGATTAATGTATTTCACTATCAGACTGAAAAAAACAGCTTAGACTTCATTACCCGTGAAGTTGCTGTTGTCAGTGTGGGATTTTGTCGAAAGTCACATAAGCGTCCCATAAGTGATAGGACAAAGGAAAATGTCTTTAAACTGGAAGAGGATTTGGATTAGATACTAGGAAAAAATTCTTTACTGTGAGGGTGGTGAGACAGTGGAACAGGTTGATCAGAAAAGTTGTGGACACCCCTTTCCTGGAAGTGTTCAAGAATAGATTGGGTGTAGCCCTGAGCAACTTAGTCTAGTGGATAGTGTCCCTGTGCATAGCAGGGTGCTTGGAACTTGATGATCTTTGAGGTCCCTTCCTTGTCTAGATAAGAAAATAACATAAAAGCCTTGTATAGAATTAGTAGGACTAAAAAATTTTCTTTCACTAATAGACCAAGTTATTACAGATAGAAAAAGTGTTCTCTGAATCTTATTTTTCTCAGGTCATATTTTGTATTTCTGCATACTGATTTCCTTGTGCCCTTGAACAATCCTGCACTGCCTTTGATTCAAAGTAAAGTATGAATGTTTTATTAAATATTTTGTAGAGTTTTTACAAGTGTTAATAAAAAACAAAAAGAGTTGAGCAGGAGCTGAGGGGGATTACAAAAATGATTGGTTCATGAGAAACTGAACTCTAAGATAGATAGGTTAGAACTGGGTTGGCAGTCTAGGGGCTAATAAATTACTAGAAGCTTTGCTTTTCACACTTGGTAATGAGTTTTCCCAAAGAAACATGAAATTTCCTTTTAATCACAACAGTAAAATATAAGTCAGGAGACAAAGAAATACTCTTCATAAATTTAACACTCTAAAGGAATTCCCTCTCAAGAGTTCAATCAGTCTAGATACAGGCTATGTGTTTTGAAAATGATGAATCTCCATCTGTGTATGATGTGGTATGCTCTGCAGTGCAAGCAAACAGGTTTTTGCTAATCAGATTTCATCTTTCTCCCCCCAAAATGTTGCAGCATTTCAATTTAAGTGCTTTTTCAATATTTGGAGGAAAAACTGGATAAACGTCTTAGAATTTTATACTTAGAGCACAGAACCATTTGAGGTTTAATGCATATTTCTAACATACAGTAAGGAAAGTTAATATTCCTCTGGTTCTTAAATAATCCATGTACGTTTCTTTTCAGACTGGAGGCCTTTATTAACTGAAGTGAGCACCATCATGTCTTCAGGCAACATGTATTATATATTCAATTACTGGATTTTAAGATAAAACATCAAGATTAAGCTCTCCAAAACAGCCTAAGGGATTTTACTGTCATTATATTCAGGATGAAGTATTTCACAGGAATCTGGGTCCCTAAATCCTTAGGTATGTTTAAAATACTAGGCAAGATTCCTATTATATGAATATCAGTAATGGGGAAAATTACCTTAATATATCTAAGTTTATTGCTTACATGCTTTCAAGGTTATATCTCATAAATTGCACTTGAATTATCTGCTTTTCCTTTAATAGCAGCTAATGATTTAATTGACCTTTTTTCTCCATGACTAGGAAATTTAGAGCAAATCAGGATCCAACAGGTTTACATGAGATGGAGGTAAACTACAACTCCACCTTAGATAGTTTTGTATTTTATCTACACTCGTAAAACCCACTAGAATATATATAAGACAATTGTCTTATCTTGAATTGAATTTAATAGAGGTGATATGTTTAAAATGAAATTGATATTTTAAATGTCAAATGTTTAAATTTGCCTGGAAGGACAATCATGTCTAAAAATCAGATAATCTGAGAAATGAGTGAATGTAAATTAAAACACTAGTCTCTTGGTTTTTTGCTAATGGTACAGAGCAACTTTGTTAGAAAAGATTTTAATATACATCATTAGCAGCTAGGGAAAAAATATGGCCTGTATTTCAAAACTGCTCCTGGGCTGCCATGTGCTAAGTTACTTGGCCAAAGGTAAATGGGGACCAGCTTCTGATGTAAGAAAAAGAGGAGGAGAAAACCAACTTGCGGCCCCAAAACCAATGGAGGGTGAAACCAGAATGGTAAAGTGAATCCCATTTGTTTTATCTGAACTACCAGTTAGGTCACTTATGACAGTGGCATTTGCTAAGTCTCCTAATTTTCCAGTCTTTTAACATCTATAATTTTTTACAAACATGTCATTAAAAATACTCCTCTTGTAAACATGAAATGTTCTGTGGCAGACAATTTCTAAACTGTATAGACAGATAAGTTTTAAGACCTTTTACTTTTAATAGAAGATAGATTCTGATGCAAGAAATGTAACATTCATAAAAACTTAAAATGCAGAGGAGAGAAATTTAAGTAAATATTTTATGAAATCTTACTCATATAAGAACATCTAAGCCATGGTAAATGTTAACATTGTTGTGGAATGGAAGACAGATATTATCTATTAGATGTAGTTCAGGAATAATCAGTTAGCACATATCTTGTTGCAAAGACAAAATTTGCATCACCAGTTATACTGTCATTATATCTGATTTTGTTTCCATTGCTGCAATCATGCTCGAAGGTGTTCATACATAAGTAAGCATAGAAGCCTGAACTTTCAGATACACCAAAAGGTCATCCTCTGATCTGACAGACTAGAACATATTAAAAGTAGATGTAATTTGTCATCAAAGGCTCAGATACTGAAGGACGGTATACTTAAATTTTAAACATTTCAGTGGTTTATATTGCTAAAAGTAATTATCAGAAAAAGCTTTAAGAGATGTTTCATGTCACATTATATCTTTTTAGCAACAAGAGAACTGAGTATAACTTACATAACATGTCTCAAATGATAACAAGTTTTCCAAATTCTATGGATAAAAAAGGTGAGAAAGTTGTAATAAATCTAATTATCTCTCTGAATTACAAGCTATTTAATGTTCGCTACAGTCTAATTCAGTGGTGCTGTTGATTCTAAATATAGGACATTGGTAGTGATCCAGAAAAAAAATACAAATTCAAATTAAGCTTGATTGGATGTGCTAACCAAGGTGCTCTTTTTTTCTTTCTAATTTTGAGAGATTTGAAAGTGATACTGTTAACATGACACCTAGGACTTGATCATGGACAATTTTTCTTGATATTTTCATATTTAGAAGGGAACAATTGTGGTTGTTTAAATGTAGGCACAATTTTTATGAGACCAATGATAAGAACACACTCATATGCTCATGAAGCAATGATCTTCACACAATGAAAATTTTGTTTTAATAATCCATCACACTGTTAACATTGAGAAAAATTAGAATGCTTCATGATATTTAATAAGGGGTATTATGGCTCTGCATAAATTTCTTAAAGGCCTGTTACCCATATGTCTCCATTTCTAGGAAGACATTCTCTGTGTTCATAGTCCAACACATTATATCAAACATTATAAATCACCTTCTAGCCGATGTACACTGCTTTGTGGTTTCTGAAGTGTCACATGCTTTGTTCAGCTTTGCTCTTGTTATGGTGACTGTGTGTATAGTGGTTGTCTTCCATTTTAGGTCACAGAAACAGTGATGTGAACACAATTTTCTTTAAGCATCTTTCGTGTAGCATCATGTGGCTAATTTTTTCATGTACTGCTATCTTATAACTAGATCACTTTTTCTTTTTTTCTTAGTAGTATAATTGTAAATCTGACGCTTCCCAAAAATATGCAGATAAAAGAGATCCCTTCTGTTCACTGTCTTTCTAAATGGCGCTGGTAATGCTCATTAATAGATGTAATTTTTCTTATAAATCTATTACAATCACCTGCTACATTTCTGAAGAGTCTTATTAGTTCCATAACTCTTAATATTTGCACTTCTTCAACTTATCTGTTTTGTTCTTTCTTGCCATTTCTAAATCCTTTTTAATTAAAGTAGCTTCACTAGTAGTCATTACAGATGGAAATCAGAATCAGCTCTCTCCTCTGAATTTAGACATCCTTCCATGGGAACCACTACAAGCAGGGGCACATTCAGGTAAGATAAGCTCTCAATATGCACCCGTGCTTGAGGTGCATTATAGAGTGCACAACTGCAGTGCAAGCTTAGCTGCCCAGAAGTTGAATGTAGAGCTTATGAGGACAGCAAGTGTTAGATATTATTATTATTATTATTATTATTATTATTATTATTATTATTATTATTATTATTATTATTATTATTATTATTATTATTATTATTATTGAAAGAAATGTCTCTTGTGCTATAAGGAAGAGAAAACAACGACTAAAGTCATATTATGCAGCATTTTTTGCAAAGTGTGGATCTTGTAGTTCTTTGAGGAAGCAGTATCCCTTCCACCTTGTCTAGAAAAATTATTAAAAAGGCAAAGAAAGAGCTTGACTGGAATCATGAAATATTTGGCTGGCAAGAAGGCACTAATGGAAGTTGAGGAGGATTAGAGCATATTTTCAGTTTTATATAAGTATTTACAGTTTTCCCACATAACAACACAACCTTTTGGAAAGAAGCACTTCTCTCTGTAGGAGTTATGTTGATTAAAATCTGATGAGATCTAGTATTTGCCTTATGAAAAATGTGAGACAACACTATGTCATACCACATGCTTTTATACTAAAGTTCAGTGGGTAAAATGCTTTTACAAATATAAAGGAGTGAAGCAACACTCACAACTTTTGTGGACATCTCTATGGATAACAATTCCTCATCTTCCAAATATTTTGTAGACTGTTGGTAAGCAAAAATGCATCAGAGATTCAGGTGATTCATGCAACTGGTTTCCCCAGTTCCTAGACAATGAAATCCTCAATTAAATTATATCTCTACAAACCTTCTTGCTTAGGATTTTTCTCTTTGATCCTGCAGTTGTTTCAACATGTATGCAAAACAAGGTACCACGAAGTCCATTTAACTGCAATAATTAGTTAATAGTTTCAGGGTAGAAATATGTAGTCACTCAAAATTTACAGTCAGATAAACAAGAAACAGCACTTCACGAATTTGAATGAAGATTATATTACGATTAAAAAAAAGGGCTACCATCAAACAATGGAATAAAGCGTATAAACCTGTATTCTTCTCTTCTTTTACTTTTTCTCCCTTTCTTCCATCTTTCCTGCCCACTCTCCTCTTAAATGCTTCTTTCAAATTTCTCTGATAGGTTTGCTAGGTTTCCAATGATGCAGATTTGAATTAATAGACACTTGTGAAGGACTGAGGTCTATGTTTGGGTAGTAGTTAAATGTTTACCTTATAAAGTTCACTTATTGAAAAATTGCATAATTAAAAGGAGAAAATATGCATTCCTTCATTATATGAAGTGCATTTTAGTGACTTTCTTAGATATCTTTTTTAACACTACATAGCTTGCTCCATTTTCTTTAATATGGCTGTGTTTTTACTTGAAGTTAGACAAGAAATTAGGTACTTGATTTTACTGGGATCTTAAAACTTACAAGTAATTTAGTATTACGACCATTGGTTAAAGAGTTGGTTGTTAGCAAAAGATCATTAACTGTATTTTTTATGCTGATAGTGATGCACTTTATGCAGATAATTAAAGAAGAGCTTCAATTTTCATTATACACTTAAGTATTTTCTCCATCCAGATTAAATTTAATAGAGCTATTTGCATGCATGTTTGATTGATTCGAAGCTTTGGCATGCAAACAAATTGATATTGTTAAAGTTATTGACTGACTTACCCTGTATTTCCTTATTTTATTGACCTATTGAAATATTGTCAGCACTACAAAAAGTCTTTTAGCTAAATGGTAAACTTGAATCAATAAGTTTATTAATGTACTATTCATAGAATGACTGAACAATACAGATTTTAAGGGGCTTTCAAGAATTTACGAATTGGTACTAAAACTTTCTAAATAACAAATCACTGAACATTAAAGCAAACAACTAAATATTACATAAATAGATATGTTCAGATTGAACTGCTAAGATTAAACCAAAACAAAGTCATTTTATGTTTCAATTTAACAAATAGAAACATTTTATAAAAATAGTTTCTATTTCTCTCTGAAACAATTAGGCAAGTGAGAATAGTTTAAAGAATTACTCATACATATGGCAAGTTAATGGTACAAAAAATAGTAGGGACCTCAGCTGTGTGAAAAAAAACCAAACCACAAAACAAACCCACAATTTATTATGATATGTGCCAGAGAATAATTTCAGCTCTTGGTTTTTAAAACATTTCTATTTTTGTGTTAATAGAGTAAAATTGTGATGATAAGAAGAAAGGCTTGGGGGAAATCTGGGTAGTAGGATTAACAAATTTATCCAAGGAATGCAAATGTTCAATACTCACTAGACTCCCTGACTGACATGACAAATATTGTAAGGATTTTGGAAAGATTATTTCTGATTAGGAAAAGTGGAAGTTACTGAGTGGCATCAAGGTGATAAAAGTGAGGTGGTTACTCTCTGATTTCAGGAAACTGAAATAAGGTAATATGGTAATAGAGACATATATCTCACTGAGGCAATTCTATACTTTCTAAACTGATCTGTACAATTCCCTGAAACGGATCCATCCCCTGCTCATTCTATAAAAGCTACATTTATGTCAAGATCAAAAAGTTGTAAAGCATGGGGTGATGCTTCTTTTAATTATTTTCCCTAAATATATTTTCAGTGAAATTAAGTAAATAAAAAATCCCTCCAAAAAAATACTACAAGATGTAGATGCAAAGATATCACTGTAGAATACCTCAATGTTATAGCTACTCGACAGTGTGTTAAAGCAGATTTTCAA
Organism: Serilophus lunatus; assembly: GCA_013399895.1. Taxonomy (NCBI): domain Eukaryota; kingdom Metazoa; phylum Chordata; class Aves; order Passeriformes; family Eurylaimidae; genus Serilophus; species Serilophus lunatus. The sequence continues at coordinate 407,930 of VXBA01005106.1, forward strand.
AGTTTCAGTGACAAATAACCTTTTTTTTTTTTTTTTTTCATGTCATTTGTTTCATTTCCCCAAATGCTTTAAAGGTGGGAGTTTAAGAGAACAAGAATTTTTTTGTCTTTGGGTTCAATGAATGCAGAATTTCATGTGTAAATCTGGAAAATAATTCTGAGAATTTAAAAAAAAAAGCCCACAAAGTAAGGAGTAGCAGATAAAAAATTACATGATCATAGAACAGTTTGGATTGGAACAGACCTGGAAAGGTCATCTAGTCCAATCCCATGCAATGAGCAGAGATACCAACTAGATCAAGTTGTTTAGCGCCCTGTTAAACTTGACCTTGAATGTTTCCACGACCTCTGAGGAAAACTTGTGCCACTATTTCATCCCTCTCATAAAAAAATTTCTTCCTTATATCTAATGAAAATTGACCTCTTTTCACCTCAAAGCCATTAGTCCTTGTCCCATTGCAATAGGCTGTACTGAAAAATTTGTGACCATCTTTCTCATAGGCCCCCTGTAAATACTGAAAGGCTGCAATATGGTTTCCCCAGAACCTTTTCTTCTCCAGGCTAAACAACCCTAGCTCTCTCAGTCATTATATTCCTTATATATACTCCACACATATATATATATATATTCCTTATATTATATATATTCCTTATATTATATATATTTCTTATATGTATTCCTTATAGCAGAGTTGTTCAATCCCTCTGGTCATTTTTGTGCCTCTCCTCTGGACCTGCTCCAAGACACATTTCTTTCCTGTGCTGCAGATCCCACAGCTGGATGCAGTACTCGGGGTGGAGTGTCATCAGAGTGGAGTAAAGAGGAAAAATTAACTCTTTCAACCTGCTAGCCATGCTGCTTTTGATGCAGCCCAGGGTACAGTTAGCTTTCTGGGCTGCAAGCGCAGGTCATGTCCAATTTTTGATCTATCAGTACCTTCAAGTCCTTTTCCACAGGGCTGCTCTCAATAACTTCATTTCCCAGACTGTGTTGATACAATAGATAGCCCTCACTGAGATACAGAACTTTTACTCGGCCTCATGAAGTTCACAAAAGCCCACTCAAGATTGTCCAGGTCCATCTGGATGGTATCCCATTCTTTAGGCATGTCCATTGCACCACTTAGCTTGCTGTTGTCTGCAATCTGGCTAGGAGTGCCCTAGATCCCTCTAAGTTTTTGATGAAACTATTAAACAATACTAGTCCCGGTATGGACCCCTGAAGGACACCACATGTCACAGGTCTCCACCTTGACACCGAGCTATTGACCATTACTCTATGGATGTGAACATCCAGCCAATTCTTCATCCACCAAACAGTCCATCCATCAAATCTGCATCTCTCTAATGTGGAGATAAGACTATTTTGGTGGACTGTGTCAAAGACCTTACAAAAGTCCAGATGGGTGACATCTGTCGTTTTCCCTTGTCCACTGACATCACCATAGAAGACTACTGAGCTGGTCAGGCAGAACTTGCCCTTGGTGAGGCCATACTGGCTATTTCAAATCACCTCCATGTCTTCCATGTGCCTTAGCGCAGCATTAGCATTAGCATTAGCATAGCTTTCATAGTTCCATGAACTTCCCAGGCACAGAGCTGAAGCTGACAGATAGTTCCAACCCTTTTAAAAATAACGTACAATGTTTCCCTTTTTGCAGTCTTGTGGGACCTCTTCACCTGACTGCCATGAGTTTTCCCTTATCATGGAGTTTGGCTTGCCAACTTCAACAGCCAGTTCCCTCAGCACTCTGACATGCATCTTGTTAGATTCCACAGACTTATGTACGTTCATGTTCCTCAGGTGGTCACCAACCTGATCTACTCTTACAGTGGAAGGGAATTTGCTCTCTCCATCCCTGCCTTGAGGTCAAACCTCTCGAAAGGTGTGGGAAGAGAGGCTGACAGTAGAGACTGAAGGAAAAAAAAATATTGAATACTTCAACCTTCTCTTCCTCCGTTGTTACTAGTTTGATGTGTTCATCAGAGAGTGTGCATTCTTTGACTTTCCTTCTCTGTCTGACATATCTGTTGAAGCCTTCCTTTGTATATCATTTGGCAATTTCCACTCCAGCTGCACTTTGGCTTTCCTGACTCCATGCCTACACACCAAGCAGCATCATTATGTTCTTCCCAGGATACCTGTTCCTGCTTCCACTGCCTGTGCTTCTCCTTTTTGCCTTTTAATTGGACCAGCAGGCCTTGAGTGAGCCATACTAGTCTCTTGCCTTCCGTGAGATAGTGGAAAGACAGGAGTTAAAATAGAGCAAGATTTACAGAAGAAAGAAATCCAACTGGCACTTCCCAGATAACATAATGGGGCAAGCTGTCCCCTCCAAAAGTTCCATAAACACTGATAAGCACCTGGTATGTTGAAGCCTGAGGGATGTGGAGGCATTCATCTCTGTTTCGATAAATGCAAACTCAGGATGAAACTCTGATAACCTCTGATGCGTCCCAGCTATCCATCAAGAAACAATAAACTCCCGTCAAACAATTCCTAATTAAATTATACTGACCCTAGGCAACAAAACTCACAAATCCTCTAAAAACACCCTCAAGAAATAGTATATAATGGTTTGGAAGTTGAGAGATGTCTGGGGAAGAAGCTTTCCATCCAAACCACTGGGAGCAGCTGACAAGGTGTGCTCTCTTCACCCCTCCTCTCCGGGGATGTCTGATGAGAGTAAGCTTCAACTTACGGATGTTAATTGCTTGCTTTAGAACTAACATTTGCTTTTCTTCATAATATTACTAATTGATTGTTTTAATTTAGAACTTGTGTTTACAGTTTTTCTTATGTGGTTTTAAACTGTGTCTACTTGTAGATAGATTTTATCCCTGATTATTCACAAACACACAAATTGTCACAATTTGTCTTAACAAAAAATGTTATTTTGTAACTCTTTTAGAGTAAATCCTTATACAGAGGTGCTAACAGTTTCATGGGCAGCAGAATAATACTTTAGGGAAACCCACTGAAGGGTGTCCCCATCTGTTAGTAAATTTCCCCCTAAAAGGGAATATTGAACATACCCTCCGATTCGGTGAATCTGAACAGTGAAGGTTTCTCCTATACGAAATGCTATCAGACTGGTTAGGCCATAAAGGGTTTCAGTTTCCTGGGGCTTTGATAGAGAAATAAAATATTAAGGGTCTAGAGAATCTCCCTTTTTGAAGGGTTGGAAAAACTCACCCTGTTTTCATGACACCTTCCTTTCCTGCTTTCTTAAACATGAACATCAAGAGCTCTTACACTCTATGAAAAGCATGCTGAAAGACATGCCAACTCTTCTGCCCACTAGTTCCTGAAAGCAGCATCCCAGAGGGTCCTATTGGCAGACTTCTCGAACAGTTGGAATTATGCTTTTGTAAAATTTAGGGTCCTGACTTTACTCTTCAGCTGATCCATAAGTCTCAGGACTGCAAATTCCAACAGTGTATGACTACTGCAGCTCAGGCTCCCTCACAGCTCTTTTCACAATGTGCAAAATGGTTGCTCTATGCACAGTCCAGGACATGGGCCCATGCTTTTAAGGCATATTTAGCAGATAAAAGTTTCACATCAAATGTCAGCATTCAACAAGTCAAATATATCAGGCCACAGCTTCTGTCAAGAAAATAGCAGTGAGTTACTGTGAATTCAGTAGTACATGAGAAGAATAATACAACAGGTCTCTGTACCATATTTATCTGCATTGTAGTAGATGCCTTTGATTGTAAGGGCTACTAATCCTTTCATATATTGTTTTTTGTTGATTGAGCGATGTGTCTTTGAAAGAACGTTTTTTCAAGAAGAAAATATTTACTTATGAACAATCATATAGTGATTTTAATTGTCTTTAAAATACTTTTATCTGTGATGAAATGCAGAAAAATATAATAACTGAAATCTTTATCAAGTTATGGATCATCTGTGTCATAAAAAAAGGGAAATCACAAACTGAACACATGAGATTTTGCTAATATTTTCTTTTTCTTGATATTCAAGATAAAATTTTAAAAATATTCTTGAAAAAGGGAGAAAATTCTGCAATACTTACTAACAGACAGAGAAAAAACTCTCAAATACTAATTAAATAGCATAATGAAGTAATTTTTCCATACTTAGATTTATTTTGCTGTTTAATTTCCAGGAACATATCAGAAAGCATACATGTGCCTTTGAAAGTCAAGGGCCAGATGATCAATATATATAAAAATCATTTCAATGTTATTCATTTAAATGCAAGTCTAAGAGCTTATATTTATCTGAAGATTTTCACAGAATTTTACTATCTCAGAGAAAATGTCTTCTGAAGGTATTCAGTCAGGGAAAAAAGCAATTTACTTTGATTTATTGGGTCAATCACAATCAATGGGTTCATCTTGAAGATGTACAATCTATAAAGAAAAATTTTTAGAAAGACATTTGTTGAATACATTTGAACTAATAATTTATTAGGGAAAACAATGATCTGCTCACAAATTGTACAAGAAGAAAAAATATCTTATGTATAATCTACTAGAAATTATTCCTTCTTCTATATTTTCTTTAAAATTGTTCTTTGTTTACCCACTTCCATGTAATTGCTAGTCCCATGATGGTACACACTATATTGATTTTTAAGTGGACCTAAAATACTTGAGATATATATCTTCCCTTTTGTATTTTCTCATCAAAATATTTTTAGTCTAAATAAAGAATTTGATGCTCTTTATTATGGGTAGATTATATTCAAATATATACACTTATCATTTAATGCTCAGCTTTAGTACTTACCAAAGGCATTAAATGCACTCAAGTCATAGGTGTACTTATAACCTCGAGCCAGTCACTGGATTATAAAACCAGTATCAGTCTAAAAATTAAATACTACACACTAAATAACACAGTAAATAACAAGTCTGAGTGTAAAGGTTTATGTTAACTACTTTTTAAGTAGACAGAGGATACAAAATATTTCTATAACAGTATCTGTGGGCCTTCTATCATCAAATTCCACCAGGACAAATAGGTTGGGTACTGAAAAAATTATGCCCATGCTCATTTTCACTTATAAATGCAAGCATTAAAAAAAAAATAAATTAAAATTTATTTTGGCAACAAGCTAGTGGTTTTTAGGCTCCCTTTTCTACTTTCAAATCTACATTTGTATTTTTAATTTTCTCCCAGGTTATGTCATCAAAGTGACATTTGTCATTATCTTCGTGACGTTTCTATTAATAAGAAGGATCATTCAACTCTAACAATTATTCTACTCAGAACTTATAACTTTTTAAAGGTCTTTCAAAAATAAATTATAGCCAAATTTTACTATGTTTTGGGGGAAACAAACCAAACCAAACCAAACCAGCCTTCAAAAATNTACTTGTCTTTAGTTGTATTTTCATGTCTAGTTTGGATCAGTGCATCAGAATCTACTTTTTTATGCATTTACCTCATATTCATGTCTAACAGTTCTTATAAGACCTCAAAAGCCTGTTCACAAAAAATGACAGAGTTTGAGATTATTAACCCGTTTCAGACTCTAATGAAGTCAATAATGAAAAACATCTTAGTGACCACAGCAGACTTTGAATTAGTACCTAATGTAATTGTGGTGTACTACCTAGGAAGCATAAGATTTTAAACTTAAAATGAAATTAAAAGGATATAGAACATTAAATATCAAGGTGACTTATGTCTGCCAAAAAAAGCCAAGGTGCATTGTGAAAGGTACTTATTGTGACATTTTTGCTGACTTGTGTTTAAACTGTCTGTAAGAGCCTCTGTAAGTCAATAAAGGCAGGAAACTAACTGAGCTCCTGGTACAAAGTAAGTAATGAGAACGAGACTTTAACGACCAGACAGTCAAGGTCTGATCCAATTCTCATCAAAATCAATATGGAATGAAGCGGTTATCTTATAATTTCTTTTCTTGAATGATGAGGTCTGCTGAGCTACAACAATAAAGTTTTGCTAATCATGTTGGAGACAAGACTGACAATGTCTGTGAAGATGGGCGCCACAGTCCTGCAGCAACAGCTGAGACACACAGTTTCAGAAATCTCTAGACAGGCTTACAGGGATAGAAGAGTAATAGGTTAAATAGACCACTTTTGTAACACAAGAACAAATTTGGTGGAAACGAAACTCTAAATGCTAATTGTTTGTCATTTTTTGTGCTTATTAATCACTATTTGCCACAAGTATGCTCTGTGGACCAGCAAAGAAAATAGTTATAGACAAGGACAGTTTTTTCCACTCAAAATTGCTTTAGGATCATGGATTACTCTTATTAGATGAATGTCAGCTGAAGGAGAAAGATGATGCTACAAGTGTGATGAAAAGTAGCAACTTCCATAAACACTAAGATCTGGAAATTAAGAGATCTTGTCTACAATATAAAAACCAATGATTTGTTTAAACTGGAGGTTCATTTGTTAGAAATTAGATATCTCTAAATGTGACTCAAGAGATTCCTTTTCATGAAAAGGAATAAATCTAAATTTACAAAAATCTAAATTTACAAAGCCTGATTATGAAAATGAGAATATACTCTCTTTACATTAAAAAGTTTCTGAATCTCTTTGATGTTCTATTAACTTGCAGAACTATGCTCTGATCTACTCAAGATCTCTCATAGAATATGATAAAACCAAAGCATTTGTTCATCTGAACTCAGAAATGAGGGTATTCTTGCTGAGACTCAGTTTTGGTTTACTTTTTATTTATGCTGAAATCTAAGTAGATAGAACAAAGAATTACTTCCTATTCTCAGTGGAATTCAGCATTAATTTTATTTTGAAGGTAAATTAATTTACAAGTTCTGATTTTTAGAGCAACATTCAGGTACTTCATTAAATCAGATCTCAGCAAAAGATAGGAAGAACCATTTTAGTTACCTTTTTTGCAAGGCTTTGTTGTTGTTGTTGTTTGTTTTGTTATATAAAGCTCCTTGATGTATTATGACTGAGTATAATTCCACATTTTTGACAAGAACTGACTTTAGTTCTAATTTGAAGGAAAAAAAAAAAAAGACACTACTTTTGTGTGAAAAACAAGCTGTTTTTATTTCCACTGTATGACAAAAAATTTTATGTTCTTAATCATTAGGAAACCACCTTCTTGTCCTTAGTTGCCTATAAAATAGATAATCAGAGTAATATAAAATCTTTATTTTGCCAAGGTTAACAATTTGAGTTGTCTACTTATATTTAGATCTGATTCCCTAGATTGTTTCAACCCTGTATAAGCACCTGATCTTTCAGGCTTGTATGAATGGTTACAGGCTCCCTGAGTGAAAAGCCAAATCTTGAATCCAACATAGTTCTTCCACCACTTTAATAACATGGCAATTATCCTGCAGCAATGAAATTTAACTGAAGATGAGAAAGAGGAAGAAATATGTTTTAAAACATCAGAAAACACTTTTTCCAGAGCAAAAAGAAACATGTAAGTGGGTGAATACTAAAGCATACTTTGATATTTCTGAAGAGCTTTTTTCTGTAGTCAGAAAACTCATAGAGGATTGTGTTTCCACCCCAGGCCTAGTGATCCACCGATAAGCAGTCAGCTTTCTTGTGCAGGACCTTTATTAAGTAGATCACACGTGCCATGGCTTTGACTTTGTATTACACTGGAGTAGAGAGACTGTGAAAAAATATGGGTGACATTTGGCAGATGCTGTCTGCATTTTCATGAATTTTAATGGCAGTGTTGTAAAACAAAGTTGCAAGGACTCATTATGCTTTCACAAAAAAACCCAAAAAAACCAAAAAAAAACCCCAAAAAAACAACACCACAAAAAAACCCCACAAAACCACAAAATAACCAAACAGAAAACAAACAAACAAACTCACAAAACCCCAACCAAACAAAACAACCCAACCAACAAAAAAAAACCCCAAGGATGACTTTTTGGACAAAAGTGGATTACAGGCATCTTTCAAAATCTTGAAGTCACAAAGAACTTTCTGATAACATTTTTAATTTTTTTAAAAAGTACTTATTATGAATTTGATTTTTAATTGATCTTTAAAGTATCTGAGGTCATCTTGTCTGCCTTTTGATTTATTTTTATAAGTTGAAGGAATCATATCTGCAATACTGTCACACATTTGAATTACTTATGTAAGCAAGTGAAAGCTCCCAAGGTGTTAGATGACAGTTCCCGAATATTTATTTGTCTTAGATTGTCTTTCTCCTTGCTTCAGTGGTCTTCATGTTTGTAGGAGACTGAGAAAATATGCTTGACAGAATAGACTTGCCAGTTATGACAGTGTATGGTTTGTATGTCTGTGCATATGTATTTACACACGTGGTTGGTATTAGTGCATACATTTAGTGGACAGCAAAGGGAAAATATAACAAAAGGTTGAGATAAGGACAGGAACAGACCATTCACTACCTACTGTCATGGGCTAAACAGACTCAGCTTAGGAAAATTAGTTGAATTCATTACTAATAAAAATCAGACCAGAATAATGATAAGCAAAACAAATCTTAAAAATACCTTCACTCCACTTCTCTCTCTTCCCTGGGCTGAAGACTATGCCCAGTTTTCTACCTCCTCCTATTGTGCAGTACAGGGAGATGTGGAATCACATTGTTTCTGGCTCTGCTTCCTCCTGGGAGGAATCATTCCCTTGCTCCCAGCAAGGGATGTCTCCCACAGGAGACAGTCCTTCTGAAATTTCGCTCTGAGTTCTTCCCACAGGCTACAGTTCTTCAGGAACTGCTTCTCTATTGGTCTTTTATGACCAGTTGCAGTCCTTCAGGCACAGTCTGCTCCAATGTGGATGCCCCCCAGGTCACAAATCCTACCAGGAAACCTGCTCTAGTATGGGCTCCTGTCTCTAGGGTTTTGCAGGTCCTGCCAGGACCCTGCTCCAGCACAGGCTTCCCACAGGATCACAGGTATTTTTTAGGCATTCATCTACACCAGAGTGGGACTCCTTCATTTTTGGCAGGTGGATCTCTGCTCTCCATAGGCTACAGGGGGACAGCTGCTTCACCATGGTCTTCACCACAGGCTGCAGGGGAATCTCAGCTATAGAGCCTGGACCACTTCCTCCCCCTCCTTCTCCACTGACCTTTGTCTCTGCAGAGCTGCTCCTCTCACATGTTCTCACTCTGCTCTTCTCTGGCTGTATTTACTTCTGCACAACGACTTTATTTTCCTTCTTAAATCTGTTTTCCCAGAGACTTTGCTACTATCCCTGTTTGGCTCGGCTTTTGCCAGCAGTGGGTCCATCTTGAAGCTGGCTGGCTTTGGCTCTGTCAGACATGAGGAAGCTTCTACCAGCTTTTCCAAGAAGAAACCCCTGTAGCCCCACTGCTATTAAATCCTGGTCACGCAAACTCAATAGAGTGGAAAATCTTACTTTTGCAATATAAAATATTTTCTTCAAGGAAGTGAGTTCTTTAGCTAAGAGATGAGTATATTATTGTTGTCTTAAATTCCAGATACTAAAATAATATTTTTCTGGTACTCAGTGGGATCAAGGGACACTTGCAGAATGAAATGTGGACAAAAGGAGAAGTGTAGAGTAGTCAGAAAAACCCTCCTTTTTGCCTTTGGCTCTTCATGTCTAGGCTACAGTCCGTCTGCTTTTCCCTTGCTCGCTGTTACAGGTTATGGGGAATCATGAGGTATAGAAACCTGTCACAGGTTTTGAATACAATAAATAACAAGGCTAAAGATGGATAATTGAAGTTGTAGTCTTCAGCGAAAGCTGGGAGCAGTAATGATGTTTTTACAGGCTTGATTTTCTCCGACTCATTAAGATTAGAATTGTTAACTAGCAGAAGCACAGTTTCAAAGTAGAGGAGAGGAAAGTATAGTGGTCTAGAAATATGACCTAGTGGTTATAACATACTTTTGAAAGAGTAGAGAGGAGAGTTTCAGTTCTCCTAGGTAGTTGTCCCCATTTTCTAAAAGGGCAGGAGATGCAAGGGAGAAGAGAGACATGAGATGTATTTGAAAGGAATTGCATATTTCATAAATGCTAGCAGCTAGGGGACATGACATTTGGCTTTCTAGCACTCTCAAGATTGGCAAGATGCTCTAGTTATCAGAACCATACTTAAGAAACTTAAAAATATTCTTTTCTGATGGAAAACTTTGTCAAGAATTACAGGCTGTATTCATTCATCCCCTCCAAAACAATTTTTGCTGGAAGATATTTTTGCCTGTGGAAAGATGATAACATCTTGCTTGAAAAACAGGAAAACATGATTTTTTTCTGAGTGTCAAGAGATTCATTAGTGTCTGAAGTCCCATTCTACAGATGGAAATTTAAACTTTTAGAAAAAGCAAATCAACAATATAACTGTTTGCAAATTAGTTTTGCTGCATTATGTCTGATGAAGCATATTGCTCAGCACTGTATCTTGAAAAGCACTACACATTTGTCTTTAAGCTGTTTAAAAACATCAGCTTTCTTCCCTCTTCTCTTTCTGTCCCTTGCTGAACTTCTGCAAATATCTTTGCGATTTTCTTTGCTGCCTCAGTGCACACCAGTGCAACATCAATTTGATGTTATTATCAAAGTCTTCGAAATAAAAGTTGCAGCAAGCTGTTCACTGGAGATTTGATCTCTGACAAATAGGCTTGTGTCAGTGCATCTAAAAAAACTGAGTCCATCCCTCTTTTTTCCCTGACAGTAGGGTCTTGGCAGGGATGCAATTAAAATAAAAAAAATTTAAAAAAAAAAAAAAGAAAGAAAGAAAATCAATCTGTTCTTTGCTGTCTTATTTCTGAAGAATGACACTGAGCTTCCAGAGTATGAAGATGTGGGTTTGTAAATACAGAGGTGTCCTCAAGAATTCCACTTTCCTCATGGTCTCTAAATGAATCTGATTTATCAAAACATTAGAAGGAGAGGGAGGAAAGGCTAAGAGAAAGTGCTCTGGATTTTTTTTAGCTGACTTCTGATAATTCAAAGGATGTTGTGTATTGTTTCAAAATTAAACTGTAAAAAACCCCAATAAACCCAAACCTACAACCACTAGGGATCACTTATTTTCTGATTTTCAGGAGGGCTGAACATCTATCACTTTGTAGAAATCCTTAGGAGCTGCAGAATGCATGGCAGTCAGACATTTTAGTATTTTTTTTTTCTCTTCTAAATGTGACATTTGGAACACAAGTGTCAAAAAATGTTGGTCCAAAATTGATTTTGAGCTTCATGGATTGGGCCAATTGTAATATTCCTAAACTTATGAAGTACTTTTGTTCCAAGAGCATTAAACATTTTCATATACACATCATAATATATTGAACTTTTTATTCATTTGCTTCTTCCACTGCTGACAGATAAGACTACAACCACCAGTTTGATCAACAGACATCTAAATTGCTACAATCAACTCTCCTTGATCTCTTTCTTCTGCAATATTTACTCTTATTCTTTCTCTTTCTTTTCCTCATATAGTTTCTTACATGATAATTTTATACTTTCTTACTGTTACATTTCTGTAGATAATAACCAAAATGGCTACATACCTCCTTTCTACTGCAACAAAACTATTCTAAAATAAACGTGCCATATACATATATACACACACACACTTCATTTAGTGTTGTTTCAGTCTAATCTACTTCAAGGGATCTATGAATAAGAAGCTCAGTTATTCCACCTCAGGGGTAGGTCATAACAGCCCAGTGCTACAAGTTTAAAAGAAAGTACCTTTCTTACTAAGGATACATACTGTTTTTCAAGAGGACAATAATTTTGATAAGTTTAGTGTTATAAGAATCAAGAATCTGAAACAAAACCTAAATATTTTCCGTATTGCTTCTTTTCAATTCTAACTGCCTTTTATAGTTTCTCTATAAATTGCAGTGCACAGATACTTCAGAGTGAAATAACTGTAAAAGACTGAAGTTCTCCCTGAGTGTTGCAGCTTGCCAAATGAAAAGTGCCATAGATCTAAACAGCTTTTGTGTCCTCCCAACTCTGAGCAAGCTCGTGAGCTGTTATAGTTAAGGAAGCACTTCTGTATTGTGCCCTGGGAACTATAAAATGGTCCAGAATTTACATGCTGGTTTCCTGTACACCAACTTTTTCATTCTGCTGCCCACAGCAGACTTTGGCAGGCTTCAGCACCAGCAGACCCATCACCTATGAGGCAGAGCAGTGTTTGATGTAAACATCCTTATGCTGCATTAGTGGGTCCTAGTGGTAGGGTAGGGAAGGGAAGCGGAAGGCCCTGTCAGTTTCCCCTCCCTTCCTCTCTCTCCTGTGAGAGGTGAGAAAGGACTGCTGGGGCAAAGGAATGGCTGATCTTGTTGCTATTTCTTGTGTACTATCACCTAGAGGAATTCATCTTACCTGTAGCAACTGCTTCTTCCTTCTCAAATACTCTGACTGACATCAGAGGCCTCATAAGGTGTTTATCCTCTAGGCACACTGCAAACATAAGCCTCTCTTTCTTTTATTTTTTTATAGCTAACTAAGCATTTCCACAATTCAAATTCTTATGGGAGAAAGTGTTTACCAGGCAGGTAGAATGATCCAAAATCTTCCTAAATTCAACAAAGTTTAAGTTAAAATTTATTTACCTTTATGTCTTAAATACAGTGCAAAAACTGGACTAAATTAAAGAGGCAAATGAGTAGATTATTTAGGACAAAGTTGCTTGAAGTGTCTTATTTTTTTTCCACCAATACCTCAGCATCTCTGTAGCTTGTAATCTTGCCAGATATTGTCACTAATTTCTGAATTCCTATTGCAGGTGACATCTGGATATTTACTGGTAACTTTCCAAGTGACATCTTGAAACCTGAAATGTCCTCAGTGCTTTCAGGATTGTGTATCATATGTATACATATATATTTGTGTATATATATATATACTTACATGTAACTATATATGTACTTATGTATTACTATATATATAGATGAGTTTTGCACATGGGAGTAGACATATATATATGTTTATATGCTTGTGCTTTACATATCCAAACAAATATAAACACTTATTTATGACAGAAGGACACCTCTTAGAGCTCAGTTTTACTATTATTTATGCATTGCTGACCAAAATATTAAACAATGTTCTAGCTATGTTCAGATGTACACTTTGTCTCCTAGTCTACTGCAGTACTTTCTTCCTTGCACTGAAAATGATACAGTCATATGCTGACAATGATTAAAACTAGAAATAAAAAGACAAGATTAATATAACTAAATTACCAAAATTTTTTGTTTTCAATATCAAATTTCATTGAAATACAATCATTATCATTGAAATAATATAACATTTAAGGTAGTCTAAACCCCGAGATTACATGATTATGCATACTTTTTGTTACATACCAAGCAAAATTCTACACAGAAAACAACCTTTATTATCTTTCTTCAAAGACAAGAAAATATATACAGATAAAAATTCTTCTGTTTTGTACATATACAAAATAAACACAGTGATGCCAGATTGATAGTGATAAAGGACTACATTTAATTTTTTTATTTCTGTAGATAATACATTATCACTTAGTTCTATTTATTTTTTCATTATTTTTAATGTATATAGATGAGTTTCCATCATGATGAGAAACTCCAGATATGCAAATATCCAAAATCATCTTTGAATCACCTCCTCTTCCCCTGCCCCAACTCTATCCCTTTTATACAATGAATCTTGACTTTACTTGCCCTAAGAATCATGACAAAGAACCATAACAGCTGCTGAAATTCTAGATCCTAAAACACAGGCTCTGGAAAAGTAATGACTTAGACTCAAAAATATAGGTGATAAAGAAATCTCTCAGAGCTTATAGTTTGACCCTATATCTGGATCAGTGAATGTCAGACTTCATCTGGTTCATAGGTCTTAGTGCACAAACAGTCACATCCTATGTCACAGGCTCTCAGGGCTGCACAGGTGTAGTTGCTTTGGGAAGGAAGCCTACCCTCAAGAGCTGGAAATTACCACAGTAAACTTGGACCAGGTTGGTGGCCCCTAGACAGGACATTAAGTATTTCTTCAATCTCTGTCCTCCTAGCTGGGACTTCAGCATAGAGAAAAGAGTCAATTATTTCTATAAATGTGACAACTATGTAATTGGGATCTTTTCATTTACATTTTTGCACTGTACGGGGGAGCTGGAAGCTATCTGAATAGAGAAAGTCTACAACAGTGTTTTACAGAGGCAGCATATACAATTAATCCTCTCTAGTAATTTGAGTATTAGACAAATTTATTCAAGGAAGATTAGCAGCCTGTTGGCAGGACTTTTAATTAAATAATAACATGACATAATTTTCAGTCATACTTTCTCCTGTATCTGTATTTCTATCTGGGTCAGAGACTGTTGTCTGTGTTCATAGAGTGTCTACACAATGACATACCATTTCACCACATTCTCTAGACATGTATCTTCCATTTCTGAAACAAACTCTGTGAGGTCACAGTTGATTTTTTTTTTAATTCAGAGTTCTGAAATTAAATTAAAAATAGTATTCAGTTAGACTGGAGTTATCAATTAAGATTTTCATGCTTCATGTCATTATTTATTATTCCTCACTTTCCTCCACGGCAAAGGTACTGTAAAACTTTAAAATAAGTATTTAATCTCAGTTTCTGTAAATAAAAGTACAATGCATTTAAAAATTAGTGTTTGTTAAATTAGGCCCATAAGAATTGCCCACTGGATCTGCCCCACAGCCAATATTCTGTCTGACAATAGCTGGTAGCAGGAGGATAAAAGAAACTCTTAAGTAGACAGCTATCTGTACATATTAAATCAGTTCCTCCTACTTGCCAGCCAGTAACTGACTTAAACACAGTAGCATGATGTATAAAATTAATTTTGTTATTTGAGATAAAATCATGAATAATAAGATGTCCCAAACCTAGTGTCAATTTTTTTATGGTTTACTAACAGCTTTCAGTTGCTTTAACTGTTTCTTTTTCAACATTCTGATTTCTCAAAGTTCATTTTGAAGTTTCTTCAGGACATGCTGTCTTTATAGTGTTGCTGACTGGCTCCTGTTAGGCCTTGAATCTGAGTCACGGTTCAGGACATGTAAGTAAATGTCTATCTTCACATGAATTTTTGCTAAGCTGAATTTAGTCTGTGTATCTTAAGCTGAGCCCCTTTTTCTTTCCCCTCATCACGTTCACCTTCATTGTGAACACGAAGTGTATGAACGAGCCAGTGACCCTCTTGGTCAATAGCACAAGTACAAGGAGATGGAATGTGTGGTTTGTTTGACTATGATATAGAAGTCATGATGGTGTATTTTGCTAACTATACCTAAAAGAAGCATTGAGTAAGAAAGCCAGAAATACTCACTCTGATTTTTGCTACTTTGTGTAAGTTGTTCAAGAAAATGAATGAAAAATCTTTGGCATAAATCAATACTGTTGTTAAATATTGTCCTTTATAGGGCTCCTGTTGTAATATCAGGCTTGCTTGGATCATATCTGTAAGCACAAAAGACCAGATTCCATATGGAAGCACAAAAAAAAGCCTACAGTAAAATGAAAATTTGAAGGGAAGGTTAGTCAAGAGTTTATGGTAATCAGCACAAGTCAGTGCTCTGAGGAATCATTTGAAGAAGGAAACTTTCTACAGTGCTGTTCATATACAGGGAGGATGCTAGGGAAATAGGGGTTTCAAAAGACTCCTTCAAATCAGCAAACAAGAACTAGAATATCAAAGGCTAAATGATGATACTTTGATCCAATAAATTGGATAGGTAGGTAACATGAGAAGGTTCCAAACCAAAAGAAGTGAGCTAATAGTTAAATTTGCCTCAAAATGTCATGGCAGCAAGAAGTCACTAAAGGAAGCACAGCTGAGACCGACACTAGATTTAAGAGTCAGGAAATAAATGACTCTGCATTTTAAATACAGGGAGCTACCAAGAACATCTACAACACTGCAATCCAAGAGTACAATTTACATTATGTATGTTTACCAGATACATTCAGCCATATTTTGACTAGGAATTATAATCCTGTGTGGTATTGTATGAATACTGTACATTGTCCTGGTTTGTATGTTAGGGCGCAATAAAAGTGATGAGAGACTTAATAGGAAACAACGGCAAACAGTTTATTTATCTAGGGGCTCTGTAAACTATGGAACCCCACTAAAGCACAACCAGATACACACAACCGACCCGACAATATTTTGCAATGAAAGAAAAAAAATGCAAAGTGCTCCTCCAAGCTCACTGATGGGCTAAGGAGCAGGGGAAGGAGGGAAGGCCACCCAGTGGATGATCCTGGTCCTGGTCTAGAAGCCTCTGAAAAAGAAGGGCAATGAAAGGACTTCCGGGTGAACAAAAAGGAGGGAAGATACCACAACACCTGTCGTCGTGTGGTTCCTCCGCTGGCACTGCTCGAGCTCCAGTGACACTGCGCTGCTGCTACCCGTGTTGAGGAAGATGAGAGAAAGCAAGCCACGATGATGCCGCGTGGTCAGGGACCGAGAAGGAGGGAAGCCAGGCTTCTTTCAGCACAGAAAGAAGCTGAAAGAAGGACGACTTCTGTGCTTCTGGCTTTCGGGCTGTCTGTTCTCGCGTTTTCTCGGGGCAGCCTCCCGGGTGTGCCACCTTCCCCATTAGACAGTGGCATGGGGCACCAGCCCCTCCCTGAGATCTCAACACGAGGCATGATGGCACTCGCGCTAAAAGTGCCTCATGGTGAGCTCCCGCCGAGAGGAGGGGCCGCCACTACTGCCCTTCCAGCACCACTGCTGCCTGGGGCCCAGGGGCACCACCTGTGGGCTGCCCCTGCCACCACGGGTCCACTCTGCACAGCAGCTCTGGCCTGGGGGCTGGCTAGGGCAGGCGCTGAGCCCACCGGGGTGGCCGGGGCAGGACCCGCACCTCCAGGGGTGGCTGGGGCAGCCGTCGTGCCCACAGGGGCGGCCAGGGCAGCTGCTGCCCCTGCCAGCGCCACAATCACAGGCTCCCATCACACCACCAGTGTGGGGTACCCACCGTGGAACCTGCTAGCAGAGAGGAGGCCGGCGATCACGGCTCGGCCCCGTGCCACAGCCATCATCGCTCCACCCAACCCGTCCCCCCGTGATGCGCGGCAAGAGGAATGGCGGCAGCGCTGGTGCTCACGGCAGCAGGCGGCGAGAGAAGCCCCCCGCGCACGCCTGATGCTGTGCCATGCCCGCCGGGAGCGGGAGTTCAGCTCCTGCCCCGCTTCCTGCTTGCAATCCGAGCCGCGCCGCAGCGGCACTGCGTAGTGATGCGGCTTCACGGGCGCTGGTGGGGGAACGGCCCTGCAAAGCACCGTGACACGCCGGGCGGCACGGGACCGCCAGCCCGCCGCACTCCTGGTCCCACGGCGACGGCGGTGTGGGGGCTCCATGCCATCCCACCGCATCTCCTGGTCCCCACACGGCTCCAGAGAACAGGCGGGAGAGGCACAGCCACTGAGACAGGAGTCAAGCCATTCTAACTGTGTTTTCATCCTCCCAGGAACCGGGGAAAAAAATAAAGGTTTTAACTTTCCCCCTTCCTCTCCCCTCAAAATGGAACACCCTAAGCTTAAACTCATTAAAACACCTTTCCAGCAAGTTATTTCAGCTCAAATATAGTGTGAGAAGCGCTTTGGTAATGCTGCTTTTGTTGTTCTGACTTCTGACAGCAGCTTGAAATAGAAACACACTTGGAAAGTATTTGAGTTCATGTGTTTGTGTGCTACAGATTCTGAAGCACTAAGTGAGCAAAATGTTACGAAGATGACAGCAAACTAACTTGAAGGAGAAAAGCAATTATATTCAATCAATGTTTGGCAGCAGTCAGTATGAAGCAATGGGTCTTGATGCCTTTCCATCTATCTTCAGAGTGATCCAGTTTAATGGACAAGTACCTATGGGGAAAAATGTGCAGTTAGAAGAAAGGAAAAAGGATTTTATATTTGGCTGTGTTTAAAAATTAAAACATTAAATTACGTAATAAAAATAGTTTAGATCATATTTCTTTATATTAATAAGTAGAAAATAATATATAAATCTATAATCTTTTATATTATATAAAATATTATATTTTATAAATTATATAAAAGGCTTTGGGGATATGTCAGGAAGATAATAGATCTACCAGAGAATTTTATAAATGGTCATATAATATTTCTTACTTCGAGGGAATTTTTCCTGAAACTCCTTATTGGGCATTTTTCCTCTTAGATGCCTGTCACCGGACTGATCCTGTAAACTGGAGCAGTCTCTGAAGATAAATAGAAAGGCACAAAAACACATCAAGACTGCTTCATGCGGACCGCTGCCAAGCATTGATATGAGCTTTCATTTTTAATATATTAATTCTATGTATTTTATATAATCATGGAATCATGGAATCATAGAATCTTAAGGACCTGGAATGGACCTTAAAGATGATCTAGTCTCAGCCAGCACTGCAATGGGTGGGGACATCTCCTGCTAGACCAGGTTGCTCAGTGCCCAGTCCAACCTGGACTTGAACAATGATGGTGTGGTGCATTGCAACCGCCCCTGGGCAACTTCAGCATGTGTCTCACCACCTGCACAGTAAAAAATGTCTTTGCAATAGCTAACCTAAATTTCCCCTCTTTTAATTTGTACCATTTTCTTGATTTTTGATGTCTTGGGTTGAGCTATCTTCTTAAATGCATAGTTATTTAAAGGGAACACTCATGATCCTGTCTAGTCTGTCTAGTGTAGGTTAGAGAATTCTTCCCAGGGGAAGATGAGAACAAATACCTTTTTGGTCTTGTATGAAAAAAACATGTAAATATACCTCCTGTTTTATTGGATGATATTAACATAGGCACTTCTACCCTTTAAGGAAATTTCTTTACTAATGAAAAAATTCTGGTGTTTAGCAGAGTCTCTCTGCTAAACAAAGTGAAATATATAGAGCAGGAGTAGAAATTTGGTATAAAAAAGCCACATTTTTTAATACCAAAGAAAAGAATTTAACAATAGTGCACATCAAAGAACTGGCAGCTCTACTCAATAGAAATGTTAAATACTGTGTATATTCATCTGAACTTATTTCTTTGGTTGCAGACAGAGAATGAAGAGTAATCACTGAAGGTTAAAAACCAAACTAGGAAGAAAGGAGATTATTTTGCCTTTAGAAGTTCACGGACTTTCAAACTGTTTTAAAGTTAAGGCTCTAATTAGTATCTTTCATATGTCATATAATCCTTTGTAGTTTCTTCAAAAGAAACCTCACTTGTTGCATTTCCATGCCTTTGAGAAAATTCTGGCTGTTCAGGGAAAGAAAAATAACTCCTGTTTATATGAAAAGGGGAATATAAAATGCAGGGAAGAGTATAAAAAAAAACAACTTAAAATCTGATGATGGTGATAAAATCAGAAATAAAATTGAACTAATAGACTGAAATAGGAAGGCATTTGGAGAAGCAATCAAAAGCAAAGAATATTAGCTGTTCGTAGTGGTATCTACAGTGATTCTTCAAAAATAATAAATGAATAAAAATTAGAAATTTATGAAATTCTACATTAGATCTATTATCTTCCTGACCTATCTCAAAAGTCTTTTACTTCTTTTCTAAATAGTTTAAAGCCACAATTTTAAAACATGAGCAAATATGCTAGTGTATATAGTTCTGCTGACTTATAAAATAAATGTAATATTTTTTCACTGCAGGGCAGTTTCAGAACAGATCCTACTGCCCTGACACTGTAAAATCATTTTGCTTTATCTCATTTTGCTGGAGAGTGGTCTGCTTTCATTTAGTTCAATGGTTGATGCTGATAATATCATGTTTAAAAATACAGTGCTAAAGATAAAGACTGTATTACATGTATGGTTGTGCAGAAAGCAACACTTTTTATGATAACTAATTCTGGAAAGAAGCATGACTATACCAATAATAATTCTATGGAATAAAGCATTTTATTACGTCCAAAAACTAATGTTCCTAGAGCATTTTAACTTGAACATCTATCTCTCTCTTGAAAACAGTATCTTAAGAGAATGCAGAATTGCTCCAGGCTTCTCGGCCTGCATAAGGAGATCCAAGTTTTCATGAAGAAATCTGTTAGATGATCTGCAACATGTTCAGCAGATAAATATAAAGTGCTTGCTGTCATCATTGATCTTCCTGGCTGGCAGATGATGTGTAAACAGAATGATTCTAGTCTGATGGCTTGTTACATATTTACATGAGGATGATCAAGAAGAAAGTTCCCTTTAATTAGATTGTGGGACCCTGTGGGGTCTCCTGCATGCTTGATTTCCCCCAGAGCAAGTAATTTAAATCCTATGAATCATTGAAGCTCAGTAAGCCTGTTGGGCTTTGACAAGTGTTTCAGTGTCCCACAGAGGCTAAAGCAAATGTAGGTTGAAAGTATTTTTTCCCCAAAATGCAAGTGCCATGCTGCTTTGTATCTACATTTCTAATTTGTTTTTCTAAGTGTACCAATAGATAAGACAATCATAGCAAATAGTTAAAGAAAGGCAAATTAGGTGAAAACCAGCATTTTGATAGCAATTATAACTTCTTGACATGTTTTACTAAGATGCATTCAAATAGTTGCATAGAAAGATGTCTGGCATTCAAGAGCTTCAGGCCACTCTATTTTCTTCTTTGTACTTTTGTAAATCATTACATCAGTTCCACTACATGGAAATGCTGGACCATGCGCAGAGAAGGACAGCAAAGCTGATGAAGAGTCTGGAACATAAGTCTTATGAGGAGTGTCTGAAGCAGTTGAGGGTGTTTAGTCCAGAAAAAAAGGAGGCTAAGCGGGAGACCTTATTACTCTCTACAACTACCTGAAGGGAAGTTGTGATGAGGTGAGTGTCAGTTTCTACTACCAGGTAAAAAATGACTGGACAAGAGGAAATGGCCTCAAGTTGCAGCAGGGGAGGTTTAGATTGGATATTAGGGAAAATTTATTCATGAAAGGGATTGTAAATTATTGGAATAGACTGAACAGGGAAGTGGTGGAGTCACCAACCCTGGAAGTATTCAAAATATGTGTGGATACGGCACTTGGGGATGTGATTTATTGGTAAGCATGTTGGTGGTGCTAGGTTGACAGTTAGACTTGATAATCTTAAAAGTCTTTTTCAACCTTAAAGATTCTATGACTCTATGATTGCAAATTTATGGGAGTTACTCAAGACTTACAACAATATAACAGCTGTCCCATTATTAACTTTAAAGGATACTTTTTAGTATCCTTTAGACAGAACATATTCAGTAAAATCAGTAACAATTCTGAAGAGCTAGTAAGTGAAAGACAGAAATGGTAAGATTCTCCAGCATATGCAGTGCTATGTGTATGTTCACTTTATAATGCATTTCAGAAGTTACTCTGCACAGCTAATAGAAAAGATTGCAGGTTATGCAGTCTCTATTGCTGAAGTTGTGAAGTTAGGACAGAAAAATGAAGCAGATTGCATCTTGTTATCTTTTCTATTTTTCCTTACTACGTGTGATTAAGCATTACATCACTCGTAGACCTTGAGCATGGATGGGGATTTAAACAACTTGGTCTAGTGAAAGGTGACACTGCACATGGCAGGGTGGTTGGAACTAGATGAGCTTTAAGGTTCTTGCTAACACAAACCATTCTATGATTCTGTGATATGAGAGAAAAACCTATAAAGAATAATTTGTTAACTAAGGAAGAGGCCCAGACTATCAGAATTGAGGACTAGCAGTGGTATTCATCTCAATCATTGTCGCAGTTTCCCTTAAACTACCACAAGACTGTCTACACAGGAGCTTAGTTATTAGCTTATAGCATTCAAATTACATTCCCCTAGAATTTCAAAGAATGTCTTGATTTAAAAATAATCCCAAGCAGCATGAGATATGGAGATGCCTGGAGGTGGTAAGAATCGAGAGAGAATGAAAAGAGGAATTAAACAGTAGAGAGTTTGAATCTACTTCTTTTAAAGATACTGGAACAAATAATTGATGAACATTTCAGTAAGCAGAAGAGAAAAAGAAGCCAAATTTTGCAATAATGTGTTTCTGAAATTTGATCTGTTATGCAGGTTCTCCATTATCAGTGATAGGTAAACTTACATAGTAATCTTTCCATAAAAGAGGGTGCTTCTAGGTCCTGCTTCTCTAGTAATTTGTCAGTTTTCATTAAGCTTGTAGGGATTTACTTATCACTCAGATAATTAATTTGAATTTGTCTGAAATCTGTAAGATGTAACAGACAGACACACACAAGCTGACCATTTGATTGCTCCCTGATGAATTGAGGATGAAAAAACAAAGTGGGAATTATAATTTATGACTGTATTATTAAATGTAATATGCTAGTGGCCATTTCCTGAGATGAACTGACACTTAATGACCCATGCTCGTCCCAATAAACTACCCAAAAGAAGGTACTCATAGGTAATAAGTATCCACAAACAAAATGCCTGAAAGTATCTGATAATTCTGTAAACATATTTGGGCATTGTGAGAGTTTAGGCCACAACAATGGAAGGAACTATTTTAGCAATTTAGATGATTGGGTTCATGTGTATAGAAATAGCCTCATCATAGTATAATTTGTTAACATAGATATGGGCTGTGTTTACATGATACACATATCTAAATGTTTTTAAGGTTAAGACAAGAATTTCTGTGAAGAATTGAACTTAATACAAAGACCTTATTATGTATCATGCAAATCATCCCACTGCAAAGTTTTTAGGATGTATGTAAGTCCACATTTTTTCATTCTGTCTCTTTAATTTTCTCAACTTGCAGATGATGAAGCCAGTGATACCCCCTACATGAAGATACAAAGTGTAATCTGTGTTTGTCAGCATCTTCTCCAACTCACTTTGTTGATGTTCCACACTAGAAACATGCCCTGAAATACAAGCAAACTTATATCGGTTCAGCTGAAATGTTTCTCAATTCACTGAGATTTCCAAGACATGGAGTATCAAATTTTGGCTTGTTTTGTCAACATGATGATCCTTACACATGTATACCACTATTTTAAAAAAAATAAATATAAAATGAGTCTTTGAGAAAAGATGTGGGATTAAGAAAATCAAGGACGATTGAACTCAAGATTGCCCAAGCAAAAATGGGAGGGAATAAATAATACAGTTTAATAAGCATTTGCACCAATTTATGAAAACAAAGAATATTTTCTTAAATGACAGACTAGACAGAAAGGATTGTTATTTTTTTAATATGATCAAGCAATGGTTGTCACAATACCTTTTTGTTAGCTTTACCTAAAAATGTTTGTGAATGAAAGTAATCATCTGAGACCATTTCAGAAGCTCTTGATAGAAATATTTTGGCACCAGTTTAGATGTGCAAAGCAATAACTTGAAACACAATACAGTGCACCATGTTCCAAGCTGGTATAAATTGCCACTGCTTGATTTCCAGAAGCACAGACTAAACAAAGAATTCAGCACTAAAGTTCTCAAAAAGATTGTTTAGATTCATTAATGTTGCTTTGGGATTAGTATGTATGAGTTTGATACACTTATTTTCTTAATTATGGTGACATCCAATGCTTTATCCTTTCTCTAACAGGAAAATAGCCTTAGTTAAATAGTAACTTGAACACATACTATACATGCTTCTTGAAATGTAAAGTCACTTTTTGTTACTCAAAAACACATTGGAGAATTATTTTTCTTCCTAATAACTAGAGTGAACTCAAATAAAATGAGAAACCATAGGAGATATTTCCACGAGGCTATCCAATACTGATGACATTTGTTTTTTTTTAACGTGTTATTTTTCCTGAAATAAGCAGGATGGATGACATGTGGACTACAATTATTTTAGACAATCATGTAGCCCAGTCTAGGCTTTTTAATAAAACACCCTGTATCTCTGTAAAATGAGGGGAAGTCAGATTTGAGGCAGGCTAGTGAAGCTTTGAGGAGCAGTAAAGGAAATACTTGGGCACGACTCCTTAATTGTTTTTTTCTCTGTACGTAGGCTTTCTGACATGAATGGGACCCACAGGAATGGTAATGTGTCAGAGCAGGTTCCCTGCATTCTCTGAAATGTGCTGTCTTTAGAATGCCACGACCTAGAGGGTTCCAGGACCAGTAAAGAAAGATTTCATTAAACACTTGGGTGTTGCTTCCTCTCTATTACCTTCTGGTACTCTTCATAAGTGGGATCTGTTTAAAAAAAAAGTTAGCCAAGGTCATGACTGTGATGATGATTTGCATATGTTACTTTGAAAAGCACCATGCTAAAAAGCTTTTGTCATTCTGGAATGCTCTGGGTGAAACTTCAGCTCTTTTGGACCTAGCAGACTTTCTCTGCATGTGTCAGTGGAATCAGGATTACATTTTTTGGTTTATTAATCACCTACATTGTGCAGTGCTATTGTCTTAAATATTTCCTGATATTTTATAATATGAAATGTGTGAACATACATAGATTGTCTAAAGTATAAAAGCAGGATACCAACGGCCTCCTTTGGTTTGATACAAATTTATATAAATATTTGGGGGGAGAGGAGGGTTTGTTATGGAATGATCACAGAATTAAATGAAGTTTGTCTGCGTTGAGTACTAGTTAAGCTCCTTAAAACTCTGATTTTTTTTCTGAGTCTTGGTAATGCAAATTGCCCATGAAATATATTTGTCTTTATTTTTAAATATTCTAAAGCTTAATCAATGGCAGGCCTTTCCTTGCAACAGCCTTTTCCCTTGAGATAGGACACATAAAAAGCTTTGTAAATGACACTTCATTTGACTAGAACAGGACATTCATTCTCTTGATTTATATTCTGGTGGAAAGAAAATAATGAATTATATGGAACATATGCATATTTGCTGCCTCTGTTATTAAACCATAGATGGAATGGTCCATCATCTCCACTTTTTTTGCAGGAGATAAGAATAGGTGGAGAGTCCCACAGCTTAGTTCTGGGTTACAAAGACAACTCAATAAGATTTTCTGACTTTTCTCTCTTCTGAATCTGTTACTGAGACAGTCTTTATACTACTGTATAATGCACAAGAGAAATATTGTCTAAAACATTTTAGCTGTGTATTGTATTGTAAACAAAAGACAGCAGCTTTTTTAAACACTGCTTGAAGAGAAAGGTACTATTATAAGTTCTGTAAAATGATTTTAAGATTATGAAGTTTCTGAGTCTGGACTTATTAAACCATCATTATAGTCATAAACCTGTATTTTTTAAGTCTAAAAAGTGTCTTTATGGGATTTAAGGTTCATCCTGATACGGAAAGGAGTGCAGAGGCACAGTCACAAGTGGGAGATTCCCAGTAAGAGACATGAGCCCCAGCTCCTATTAGGCTTGTCCTAGGAGACCCCAGCAGTAGTGTCCAGGTGTCACATTAGGAAGAATCACAGGCAAGAAAAATCAAGGTGTTTGGGCAGAAACCAGCATGGGGCAAACAGATAAAACTATGAAAGGTGCTGGTCACATGTAAACAGATGGCTAGGCAATATCTTTGTCCAGACGTGCTCCATGCCGGATAAATGCAGTTCATCTTGTTTTCTTGTTTGTTGCCATTTCTAGCTGTTTTCCTGAGTGAGGATCTCTCTATCACTGTGCATGTGTGTGTCCAGGTATATGAGTGCTGGCAACTGTCAAAGCACCAGAGCTCAGAAGATAAGGGCCTGTCTGTCTGTGGTGTCAGGGGCTGGAGAGACCAGAGTATGTGCACATTGTGTGTGTATGTATGACAGCACACGATTGCCCGCCAGGTTCTAGTTGTGATACTCAGAAAGAAGGATAAGTGACTTGGAAGCCCATTATTGGAGTGGTCATAAGGCTTTCCTGAATAACCAGAAAAGTGATGTGGTCTGAGAGTCAGCTGCTGGAGGAAGCAGCTGCTTGATGGGCTGAGTAGCTTAGGACAGCTACTGTTTTTAGTAAGCAGGACACATATACATATATAATATCAATAATCACGTGTTATATGTGTATATGTTTCTCATTAATGAACTTTCATTCTGAATCACCATAGAATGGGATAAGATTAGTCCATTTTTTTCCATCTCTATTTGTGTTTTTGTGTGTTGTGTGGCCAGCTGAATATATTTGTGCATATTGCATACAGTGTGATGTGCCTATCTAGGTTTGTGCTTAGCCTTACTTCTGACTGGACATGGGGACATGAGGTTGCAGCAGCCTCACCTCTTTCTGCCTAGTCAGTTCAGAAACCTTTCAAACAAATAGCTTTATTATAGCTGGATGTGTCACTTAAATGTGTTTGCTGTCCATAATACATTGGGTGAACAATTGGTGGATGGAACCAGACTCAAAGAAATATACTAAATAGCATTGCCAGATCCAAGTGAATTTCTCCAAAGTCAGTTTTAGACCTAGTGATTATTAATGTTTTTATCAATTATCTGGGTGCATGTACCTTAAGTATGTTCACTGATGATACTATATAAGGAGAAGCTGTGGACTCCATTCAGTGTAGAGAGGTGTTACAGAGAGATCTAGATAGACTGGAGAACTGAAAAATCACCAACCATAAAAAATTTAACAAGAGCAAGTTCTAGCTTCTCCATCTAGGATAACAAAATCTCAGTTATACATACAGACTTTGGGGCCAGAGGATAGAGAGCAGCTCTGCAGAAAGAATTCTGGAGGTGCTGGTGGATGGCAAGTTGAATATGAGTCAACAGTGGGCCTTGGTAACCAAAAAGGCCAACTGTATCCTGGGGTGCATGAAGCACAGCATCACTGGCTGTTTGAGGGAGGTGATTGTCCTACTTTACACTTCATCGGTGCAGCCTCATCTCAAGTGCTGTGTGCCGTTTTGGGTGCCAAAATATAAGAAGGGAATCACACTATCAAATTGTATCCAAAGGAGGGTGATCGAGATGGTGGAAGCTTTCAAGAGCAAGACTTACAAGGAGCAGATGAGGACAGTTGGCTTGTTTAGCTTGAAGAAGAGAAGGCCAAGGGCTGACTTCATCACAGTCAACAGCTTCCTCAAAGAGAGCAGTGAAAAGGAAGCTGTTGATCTCTATCTGTTGACCAGTGATAGGATACAACAAAATGGAATTAAGCTGTGTCAGAGGAAGCTTAGATTGGGTACTGGGAAAAGGTTCTTCATGAAGAGGGTGGTTGTTCTGGGATAGCAGATGTTTGTAAAGCTTTTCCTTTATTAACCCTTTATTAACACACACACACGCACACACCCCCCCCCGCTAATCTGTTCTTCCCCATTTTGATCTCTGTTTTCTTCTTTGGGGGAAGTGGGATTCGGGAGAGATGTGTTGGGAGTGGGGGGCTGGGAGCAGGCCCCCTTTTCTCACGCTCCACATTTTTCATGAGGGATTTTTCCCCATGAGAGCAACAGGGGCTGCCAGGTGCAGCGGCGGCGCAGCTGGGAGCAGGTGGTGCAGCACATTGCTGCTGGAAGCAAAGCTGCTTTTTGCAGGGGAGCTGCCCCAGTCCCGGCGAGCATGGGTGGCAGCAATTGCCAGCAGGGCCCAGGGGATGCAAGCAAGGCCCGGAGCCCACGGTGTCCAGTGCAGGGCTGGTGCCAGTGGCCTGCGGTGCCTGTGCCAGCACGGCAGTGAGCAGCCATGGGGAGCAGTAGAGCTTACCGAATGCCCTGCAGACAGCAGCTGCCAAGCCCGACTGGGCGGCTTACAGGAGCCACGGCCAGTTGGATGCCAGTGGTGGGGCTGAGCCAGCCATGGGCGCCCTGGATGGCCGCACGTGTGGGGCTGGGCTGGGCTGGGCTCCCCACATGGGGGTCAGTGTGAGCGGCGGTGGCAGCTTGGGCCACGCTCAGCGGCCATGACTGCAGCACATGGTGGTGCCATGTTTCTTTGATGCACAGTTGTGGCCGGCAGGGCTCTGGAGGCAGAGCCGGGACAGAGCTGGGCTGGGACAGGTGCAGGAGGGATCAATGCGAGTCTGGTGAAGGGTGAGTGTGTCCTTCTTTGGGCAGGCTGGAGGGGAGCATGCAGGTGCTAGAGACAGGGAATGCTGGGAGGACCTGAGAACTGTATACAACCACAGGAGTTCTCAGCCTCTGCCTCTTTTCATGTCCAGAGCCCGTGGGAGAAGGTGCTCACTCACTAACTGGAGTTCCAGTGCCCACCATCTTGGATCCACCACATGCTTCACTGGGTCCTCTAGCAGCAGCCACCATTTCTGCCTCAGATCTGCTGCTTTCCTGCCACGAGTTTAGTAGTTCGTTTTGTGAGGTCCTGGACCCCTTCCCATCTCCAGCAGCCGTCTCTCCGCAGCCACGTCGCTTTCCATAGACCAGCTGGTAACAGATAACAGGCGCACATCACATTTCATCATCATCGCTACCTCCTACAGCCGCTAGTGCCCCCTGCTCTTTATTTCAACCAGCTGCACTTTAGGACACTTAAATGGAAAACCTTTCTTTTTCTTCTTTGTTTTGCCTGGTGTGGGTGGCATTGGTGTATGTGGTTTTTGGGTTTTGGTTTGGGAAGTGATGGTTCTTCTGTGGGTTTTCCCTTGACATTTTATTTTTTTTTAATTCAATTTTTTCCCTACCTCATAGAAAACACATATATATCATATTTTAGTAATAAAAATTCTTATTTCTTTAATCCTTCTTGTATCTTCAATTTATAAAACCATATTTTGTCTTCAAACCAGGTGTAAAGCAGGGTTTAAAATTAGGGTGTCCCATTTTCTTGGGAAAGGGGGAGGGAAAAATTAAAACCATTTTCCTTTGTATTTTCTCCCTGATTCTTGGGAATAGGAAGCAGAGGAAGACGGGGGGGTGCAGCTGTAGGAGAACATTCCCTCTGCTTCCCCCAACCTCCCGTGCCAGCGGGCAAGGACGCTGTGTTCCCCCCGCTGGGTGCAGGGACTGCCCGGGTGATGTGAAACGGAACGGAGCTGAACTCATTCCTGGTGGCCCCGAGGCGAGGTGGCGTGGGCACTCTGGGCTGCTAGCCAGGTGGCACAGTGCTCCATATGTCCGCTGCCTGGCTCATGACTCGCAGGGTGCTTACCCTGGCTGCTGCCACCGAGAGAGAGAGGCAGGGAGAGCCTCAGACAGTGGTAAGACCCCGTTCACCAGCACTGCGCGGGGGCTTGTCTCCACAGCACAGTGGGACGAAGAGTCTGGTCCCTTTTATTCCCTGCACAGTGAGTGGCAGGGAAAGCATCCGGCCAGATATGTGGAGCGCACCTGGCTTATCCCACGTGGTGGGTGGTGCAGGAGCAGGAGTGGTGGTGGCATGATACCCTGAGTGGGCGCTGCGCGGGCCACATCCGCTGCCCTCCCTTGCTGGGACTGGTCTCCTAGTGGCTCCCGCGGCCCCCCCACTGCCCGTGGGCAGCTCCCACGGCCCTGCTGGCCCAGGGGTTCCTCCTGGGGGTCTCTGCAGCAGCAGGGACAGCTGGCAGGAGCTCCTGCTGCCATGGTGGTGATATGGTCGCCCCCGCCAGTGGTGGTGGCAGCCCTGCAGTCCCCACTGCCCGCAATGGGTCCCCGTGGGCAGCAGGGGCCCCATGGGCAGTGCTGCCAGCACCTCTGGGTGCCCCACAGATCATGGCAATGGCGGCTGCCAGGCCATGGAGCCTGGCCAGATGGGTGATTTTTGGCAGCAGCACCATCTTGCTCAGAATGCCGAAATCTCAGCAAGGGGCACTGCCCAATGCAGCCATCCAATGGGAGGACAACCTGGCTGAGAAGAGGACCCCCAAGTTCACACGGGATTGGCATCCCATAAAAGTCACAGGCATGGAAGTCCTGCCTCTTTCCAGCTTCCGTCAGTGCTGGGAGAAGCACGGCTGCTCCTTTCCGGGCCCCTAGGCCACGCAGTGTCATCGCAGCAGCATCGGAGCCCCGACAGTGATGGCAGAACACTATACAGCAGCAACAGAAGTGGTATCTGTTCCCCTTGGTGGTCCCTGGGGGGGCTTTTCATTGTCCCTTGTCTTGCAGGGGCTCCAGGCCCAGGAAATACCATCCACACAGCAGCCTTCCCCTCTTCCCTTGCTCCTCAGTGCCATCAGCCTGCTTGGAGGAGCAGTTTGTTATTTGTTGGGTTTTTTTTAATTTATTGTGAATATTGTGAGGTTGCTATTGTTGTATCTGTTTAGTTCCTTTAGAGGAGTCCTGTAGTTCTATAGAGCCCCATAGAAAATAAACCTATTGTTTGCTGTTGCATCTCTGTCTCTCATCCTGTTGTGCCCCCTAGTGGTAAAACCACCACACCAGGACAGTGGTTTTTCACTGCAGCAGACCCTCCAGGGAAGTGGTCATGACCTCAAGCCTGCCAGAGTTCAAGGAGTGTATGAATGATGCTGTTAGTTATATGGTTTAGTTTTCAGGTAGTCCTGCAAGGAGCTGGAAAGTGGATTCAGGGTTCCTTATGGGTTCCAACTTTAAATAGTCTATGATTCTAATAAATAAACACATGAAGGTAAAGAATAATTTGAAGTCTCCCTGCTGATGCTTTTATTTGGCACTCAGTACTTTTTGTCCCTTTATCTTCTGTACTGTCATCATACCTTTCCCACAAAATATTCTAACAACAATCCACAATAGGACATAAGTGGAGTTCTGTGAAGGAGACAAGAGAAGAGCAAGGAAAAGATAAAGTTCCTCAGAAATTTTCACCTACAGGATGTCCTGCCTATTGCAGATAAATGGGAGATCATTCTGCTGGTGTTTATCACTGGTCAAGAGGTAAGTAGTTGCCTAGCATAACAACCTGACTGTCAGAGAAATGATAGTGTTGACTTCTGTCTCTATTAAAGAGAAATCATCTGTTATTCTCAGAGATCATGGAATTAAGAACCATGAGAAGATAACAAGGGTAAAGAAAACATTTAATTTCTAATTAGTTGCACATTAGTAAATGAGGTAAAAATGCTTTATGTAAGGATATGACAACAAGATTTAGGTAACCAAAGTTCAGTTCCATGATCTTGCAGAAAATTCTTGAAGGAACATGGGTGTGCTCACCATGCAGTGGTTTTAATCTTCCAGCCCTTAGAATTTTATTTCAAAGTTTTGGGAAAAAGCCAGCCCTCTCAGTGGTCAATGTAATTTATTTTCTGCTTGAACAAAGACACAATTTCATATTAGCAGCTGCTTAATGAATGGCAAAGTAATCTTGACATGGTGCTGATATTCATTACCATCTAAAGCAATGCCTATGCTGTTTTTGATCACAAATGTCCTGAGCCTCACACTGCCTTGCAGTCACTTACTCCCCCTACATTGAGATGGGGGAGAGAATCAGAAAAATAAAAGTGAGAAAACTTGTAGGTTGAGATAAAAGTTTAATAGGTGAAGCAAAAGCCACACTAACAAATCAGAACAAGGAGTTCATTCAATGCTTCCCATGAGCAGGTATGTTTTCAGCCACCTCCAGGAAAGCAGGAGTCCATCATGTATAGTGCTGTCGTTGGAAGAGAAACACCAGCACTCTGAACATGTCCCTTCCTTTCTTCTCCCTCCAGTTTCGCATGATAGTATGATGGCATATAGTATGGAATACCCCTTTGGTCAGTTGGGGTCAGCTATCCTAGATGCGTCTGCTCCCAACTCCTTGCGCACCTACAACCTATTTGCTGGTGGGATGGGATGAAAAAAGAGAAAAAAATGGTTAACACTGTGTAAGCACAGATCAGCAGTAATCAAAATAACTCTCTATTATCAGCAATGTTTTGGTCACAAATTCAAAACACACTCCATATGAGCTACTACCTCTATCCCTGTCTAAACCAGCAGAGCAGATTACAACTGTTATCTACTCCAACTCTGTGCTTTGCACTGGTGTAAATAATCTTCTGCCTTACCTTCATCAAGCATCTGTGCCACCAATCATGCTACAGTTTTGTCAGTGTACTTACTTGTCTACACATGAGGAGCATCTGCTCACCCAGAAGTGTTGAACATGGATCGTATTACCCTATACTCCTGATTGCTGAAACAGGGCTGGCAGGAAGCTCCAGACCTGGCTTGAATCTCTTCAGCCATCTGGTGCTTGCTGGCTTTATAATCCCAGATCATGCCAAGATTTATAACAAAAGCATTGATTTTACAGAAAAAAACAATTGACAATAATGGCTTTTTGCACAGGAATGCAAAAATCAGAGAGCACAGTTTCTTACTGTTGACAGCTTCCTCCGGTCCCATCTGGCATTCTATGTGCTCTGATTAAACCCATATACCATTAGCCGTAGTGACACATGCTAACAGTTCCTATAGTTGTGATCCAAATACGACTAGAAAATCTTTCCAGATTTGTAACTTTGTGCTGTTTGAGTGTTTTCTATTTATCTGCCTGAATCTGAAAGTTTCTTCTGCATTTCAAATAATTTCTTTGTAATCTTTTTATTTATTATTTTTAATGACTTCATGATGAGATTAATTATACCAAACAGATAAGTAGGAGGTTCAGTAGGGCTTCAATTTGTAGACTTTTATGTGAGTTACCTCACATATAATTTCATTGCATTAAAAGGTTCTGTTTCTAGAAAGTACACAATAAGAGTGATTGTCCTTTGAAGTGAAAAAAAAAACCCTCACCTTCTATTTTCTTTTTTTTTTTTCATCCATTTAAATTACAGTTAAAAAAAATAAATTCTGGTATCTTCATACATGCTTCTTCAGCTTAATCATTTCTAAGTACATGACTAGGATAACATAGCAACTTAATTTCTGCAATATTTATTCAATCCTAGGTGAAAAGTCTGATATAAATTGTTTGCAAGATAATTTATTATCCTGCAAACTTCCTGACACCAGTGAAAAAGGATTTTTATATGGCTACTTATGTGCCACTTCCTGATGAGCTTCAGACACACTGAAGATCCTGATCTGTGCCTCCTACTTAAGATTAGTCCATTTGTTTTGTATGAGAAAGGTCTGAAATTGTCTGATCTATTTTTATTAACTCTCTTCCTCGCTTAAATGTAAGAAACTTTTATACTTTTTTTTTTTCCCTTTCCCTTCCTATTCCTCCACATCTAGCTATCGATTTACAACCGCTGCAGGGAGACCATTTCTCAGAATATGTAACAATGGGTGATGTTTAATCAAAAAGCAAATAATAAAGGGAACAAAGGCTTCAGAATCAAGCTTTTGTGATAAAAGCCAGGTGAAAAAAATCAGTCGTGGCACACTATAAAATGCAGCTGTTCTACAGTGTGGATGTTCAATCAACATTGCATGATGTCTCTTGCAGAGAGGATGGCTTCTCCTGCAGTGATGTTGCTAACCCCAGGGCCTGGAAGAACTGCATTCACACATCTATTTTGACCTTCCCTTCTATGATTGATGGGAAGTCATTCTGTTCCCTTGCTCTTTATGAGTCTTTTTCAGTTTTTGTGGTCGAATTGGTGTGTTTCGGGTTGGCTTTTTTTTTTTTTTTGGTTATGTTTTTGATTGGTTGGCTGGGATTGTTTTTAATGGAGGGGGAGTAAGCTGAAAAGCTATGCCTTGGTCCCACAGTAACAGCTTTTGCTATGACTCTGCACTACACTGAATGCAATTATGAAGGCAAGGGATACTACTTTTCTCTGGACTCTGACATTTCTTTAGCTATGATGGACTTGATAGAAACCCTTTGTTTTCCAAAACAAAGAGTGAGGAGGGAGGAGAGAGAGAAGGAGGGGAAGGGAGGAAAGGAACTAAAAAAGAAATGTGCCTGTCTCAAACTGCAATCTCTCTTGTCAGTCTTCTGTAAGTGCATCTTTGCTCAACTATCTTTGTTTCTTGGTTGGAGAAGGGACTTTATAGTATTGCTTTAACATGGCATCTGTGCATATCTCTTAGTGCTTCAGAAAAGGAAAGAGTAAATTTTTGGAGTTTTGCAGGAAATATATTTTAGAAGAATGAATGAATACAGTGAAGTACCTGTGTTAATATTGGGTGTAGGGCTTGTTAGTAGGTATTCATTACTCATGAAAGGCAAACATATTAGCCTTTTTCTCTGGAGGCAACAGGTGAATTTAGTTACTTCAGCAGAGTGGTTTACTTTTTTTCAGGTAAATGTCTGTACTACTAATTAGCAGCAAAATGATGAACATAAATCATGCTGACATTTTATAATGTCTGTGATGGGACAATGCTATGTCAAATCAGGCTTTTCATCTACACTTTCTTTAACTTCTACATCTTTGATTGTATCTAATGCAATTATAAATTGCTCAGAATCAGTCATTGTAAAACTGCGTAGAACAGAAGGTTATTCAGGACAGATTGTTGGTATTTGTTGCTAAACTTGCATCAGTTTTGAACTTAAGTTGTAAAACTTGAAGTGCAAGAAGAATTGTTCATGTGATGTTCACTACTAATATTCCAGGATATGCAGGATAAATCATCTTACTCTGACTGAGAGCGTTGCAGTGATAGCATTATCCCTCAGGAAAGTAAGAATGCATTTTAAAGTATTGTCACTTGAGAAGCTGATATCATAGACTATCTCCTCTGCAGTTTTTAGAAGAAAGTTATTTGATTTTTTTTTCCACAGATAAATTCTATGGAGAAATATATATGTAGAAGAATAGATTATTTTGTCCTTCAGATGAAATGAATAGTTTTGTTCAGCTCTCAAGTTATGAGCAATAATACTGCCTGTGAATGTGAAAAGGTGAAAATGCATTACTTTAGTGATTTTTGTCTTTACATTATGAAAGTTTGGGATCTGGAATCCATTGTCTATTTATACATATATATATATATATATATATATATATATATATGAAGTATGTGAATGACTGTATCTTGGTACAATATATCATATTTCTATAGTGAAAGACATAGTTAAACCTTTTATTTTCAAATTATACTTTCTGTTGGCTGTGTTACTAGTAACATATATTGCAATTTACTCCTTAGACATCCATAAATGAGGAAGACTTGGGAAGTACAGAAATACCCAGGTGTGCCTCTAGAAGAACACTAACCATTGAAATTCATTCATTTAATAATGTTCTGACTATATATGGTAAATTGAGGAGTTAGTGGTTTCTTATTAAATCTTTGATGACTTACTATATCTATTTTACTATCTAGACTTTGTATCTTAAAATAAGCTCAAGTAAAACTAACATTCTGCTGTGCTTAAAACAGAAAGATTTGCATTATGTTTTAGTGGATGGTGGTTACTCCAAGGGGAAGAAATAAAAATGCGGTATATAATCTTTTTATCTACCACATTCTACAGAATCAAAAATGAGCAGCAGCTGAAACACAAAAAGCTGTTCTTATAAATTCCTTTGCACCATGTGTTATTTCAGAGGTGAAACACCATAACAAATTTGAGAAACTTGCTAGGGTTATGGGAAAATGACTATACAGAAATGTCATTTGACTGAAAAATCATAAGTTATCCTGCAGAGGATCCTAGATATTAATAGTGGCTGAGAGAAGGAAGCTGAAGTGTAAAATATGTATCACTTGATAGATAGCATTTCCAAGAGCACAGTTCATTTTGTGATTTTAAATTCTGATGTTTTCCACACAAAGGTTCATTTAGGGTCTTGTTTTTCAATGATGTAGTAGACAGTTAAATGCACAGCACTAATAAAGTCATATAAAACCAGATGGCCCTTTGTAGTTTTGGAGAGGCAATGATCACATTCACCTAGAAAACCCTACTGCACATTGAAATCTTATCTTTCCAAGCAACTCGATTTAAACCAATAGAAATACTTAGAACCAAAATACACAGACCATTTAAAACTTGTGAGCCAAGTCCTCTGCTTTGGCAAAGATAGAGTCAATCAATCTTTAGCACAGAGAATGAAAAACTTAGAAAATGTCACTTTTAAATTTGATCTTTATAAACTACTAAGATGTTTGAGATGACCAACAAGAGTGAAGGCATTATAAGACACTTTTGAACTTGGATTTTTTTTCTGAGAGAGAACCCATAGGTCTAGATAGCTGGATAGCATAGAAATACCTGAGGCACAAGTATATAATCCAAGAATTTACTGATAGCGGATTTCACTAAATCTGCGTGCACTGAGGTTAGGGAGAAGGCAAAGGACAGACTGAGGATGTTTTTTACTTTTTGACATTGACACATGTAAAGTGATTTGGATTAAAATAAAACCATCAAATATTTGTGCTTAATTAGCCAGCATAACAGAGTGGACTCAAAGATGATTGTATGTCTCTAGTGAAGCTAGAAATAGTCTTACACGAGACATCTAAATGTCTTTGAATAAACAAACTTAAATTAAAACTATAATAAACATCTGCTTTAGGATAAAAAAAATAACCACATACCAATACTGTCATAATCACAACCGTGTGATATTCCAAAAGCTTTCAAAACAAATGGAAGCAGAAAGCTTTCAAAAATTCATTACGTTTTGGCAAAACTTTAAAGTGGTATTTTTCTTATGATTTTGTGTGAGGCAATCTCATTTTACCTTGACCTACAGTTTTTTGAGAATGTCAGGGTAAAATTACTAAATTCTTACACTTATTCAGAATTTCAATATCTTTTGTTGTTTTAGGCTTTCTTTGATGAGTTATCTTTTGGTTTTGCCCACTTCGTTGTGAAGAAAGATTATGAGCTAGTACCCCCAGGGCCAGGTAGTAGAAGGATTTAGGAGAATTTATTTTCAAAAGCCAAGAACACTAAACATGATGGCACAAACACCAGACATAAAAATACGTGCCTCTTTTCCCTCTCCAGACCTTTTTAACGCCTTGCCTGGCCCCCTCCATGTAGGGCTTCCAAGGTTGTCTGTAACAATCTTATCTTTTCAGGGAGTTGACCTTTCTGTAAAGCAGGAGATGGAAAAACACCAAACTATCTATGAGATGTTCTTTCCAGGCAGCAAAAGTTTTCTTGAGTGACTAAAATTCCTTGCCTGCTTGAATTAAATCTTCATGAACAGTTCTTCTATACTTACACTGTACTTTAAATATCACATTTGTGAAAACGTGAAATTTAATTTAAATAATATAGGAATTCTCCAACTCTGTGTAAAAGAAAATGTTTTTAAAAACATAAGCAGGAGTCATTCTAAGCTGAAGGCAGCACAAATACAGTAATACTCTTATTTTCATCTAGTCTTTTATATCATCTTTTCTGCCTTATGATTCAGAACACTGCAAAATTAAAAATGAAATGTTAAAATTATTCCGAATGAAGGAGAAAACAAGAGTAAATGTATCTCTAAAATACCTTTTGTTTGATGTATTTTTTGCTTTTCAATAGTATAATTTGTGCTATAGTGAGAAGAAAGAATGAGCTATTCACTTCTATTTTGAAATTCATACTTTTATCATTCTCTTCAGTTGTAGGCTCACTGGATCCATAGCTCAAAAAGTAAGTTTGATGCACGGAGAGAAGATTTCACTTGCAGAATGATCATACTCACAGAGAAGACAGACAAATATCTTCCTTTCATATTTTATGAAAGTTATTATTTCATATATATTTTACATGTATTCACCTAATTATCTGCTTCTGGTGCAACTGGGATTCATTCCAGAACAAGAAAATGAAGCAGAATGGCACTGCTGGATGATCCATCCAATGAGCAGAAAAAGGCAAACATCTGTTCACCTCTCCTGATCCTCTTTACAGTATTTGATCTGACTGATTAACATATCCTACCGCCTCTCTTTAAAGGACAAATATGTTAAAAATGGTTTCAGTCCTCTTCCCCCCTTTCCTCCCCGCTCCCAAAGGTCTATGCTCTGTTGTAACAGGATCCTGTATATCCTACTCACAAGGAACAAATATTTTTATAATTTACATGCAACCTTCATGCAACCTGGGGATTTGCCATGTAAGCTTACTTCCCTACTGCAGTGTCCAGTCACATGATTTACTTCAAGGTTGATTCAGTGCTTCTATGAAATCTACTAATGAATAAAAGAATTCAGTGCAAGGTATGGCAGAGGAAGAGCACAGGGATCTAAAAAGTGATTGTTATTGTGAAGTCTCTTTGGAATTGAATTTATGGTCTCGCTTTTATCACCAACAAAATGACACAACTGGCACTCAGAAGAGTGAAAAAACACTACCTCCAGGCCAGAGGTCACAATTGGCATGATGTCCTTTTATTAAAGGATGAAACAGTCACCTTATGAAGGAGTTGAAACTCAGCAGTACCCCAATTGTCCTAGAAGTTAAGTATTGTTACATACTTCAGTGCTTTCTTCTCAGATGAAAAGCATGGTTGTGGATTTTTCCCCTAACTTTATCCATCTGTATTGGGACTGTCTGAGATGGAGCCCATTTCCCCATATAGCTGATCTCACAGTGCTGTGCTGTGCATTGGTGGCTGGAGTGGTGCTGATAATACGCCAGTGTTTTGGCTACTGCTGAACACAGTACTGGGACTGTAGTGTCCCTTCCCCAACTGAGGGCAGAATTCAGGGAGGGGACACAAGTGGGCCAGCTGATCCAAACTGACCAAAGGAATATTCCATACCATATGACATCAGCTCAGGTATAAAGCTGGGGAGAAGCAGGAAGTGGGGGGGGCATCCACAGTCTCCCATGGTGGCTCACCAAGAGAACCACTACACGCGTTGAAGCCCTACTTCTTTGGATGTGTCTGGTCATCGCCGTGGATGGGAAGTAGAGATTAGATTAGTGCTTTGCTTTTGCGTGGGCTTTGCTTTGCTTTCATTTTTCTTTTAGTAAACTGCCTTATCCCAACCCACCGTTTACCATCGCATTCTTTTCCCCTGCCTGACTGGTGGCTGGGGGAAAGGGGGGTTAAAGGGACTGTGGGCACCTGGCGGCCAGCCAAGGTTAACCCATTACACCATCCAACTAAACAAACAGGTATCTACGTATGAATTTGAATGAAGGCACCATGTTACAAGAATACAAAGGCTCCAAATAAAAATAAAAAATAAAACCAAACTAACTAAAACAGCCACAAAAACAGAAAAGTTTACCAAAAAAATATTTTAGTAAAGAAACTACATGCCTTCCTTCACTTGGGGAGCTAATTCACGTATGAAATGAATCTCTTAGCATATGGCTAGAAGAAACAGAGTCACTGTGTATAGTAGTAGTCAGAAAAGAGTGAGAGGGCATGACAATTTTCCTGATATTTTTAATGCAAAATTTTTGATTTAGTTTTACTTTTTAAGAAACAAATAAACTTCTAATATGCTTATAATTTAATAGCATACAGTCAGATGGGTTTGTTATGACATTTTCAGTAAAAAGCTACTACATAAGAAGTTTTTAAGGATGAAAGAGACATTTAACCTGTCTAGTCTGACCTCTTTGGTATTACAGGCCACAAAAAGTGTTATTGTTTTATGTTAAGGCAAAAGTATGGGCTGTTCAAAAGACAATAAAAAGTTCTACATTAATGACCTACGAAAAAGGTTGGTCACTTAAACTGGAGAAGAATGGCTGTAAAGATTAAAAATTAAAAAATTAATATCCTGTCTAAAAATTAGAGTGAATATAGGCTAAGTCAGTTTCTATTCATAGTGACATATAGTCCAATTTTAAACATCTTCAATCACACTTTAAATTTCTTATTTCTTCAGCCCTTTTGTACATCCAAAAATTTATTCCATAAGACAATGAACTCTGCAAGTTTATCTTATACTTTCTTTGTTTAGTGCTTGTGTTGTGTGCAGCAATATTAATCTTTAGTGAACGTTATGTTCAAACTAAGGAATGATAATTTATATCAATAAAATAAAAGAATTTAACATTAAATATAATAATGCTTACATAAATTACATTCAGAATCTCTTTCACAATATGAATAAAGTCACTATAGAGTTTAATTTTTACTTTATCTTCCCTCCCCATTTTTTTTCTGTGTATTAATAAGGATTGACTAATGATGCTAATATGACTGGTTTACAGAGAAACATCAGTCTAATTGCTTGTAATTTCCCCAATGACCTATTAATAATCAAACTGTTGAAGTGGTTAAACAAGAAAATTTGTATTTTAAATATACATTGAATTTAGTGTGTGGTAAGGGAGTTATAACATATATATGGACATTCTAATAGCTGAGAAAATCTAAATATGCAATCTGTGAAGTCATTAATATCAGTTCATTGTTACAAGATGCATAAACTGGTTCTTCTCTTTCCCCCTCAAATAAGAAAATATCACAGACAAGCTACAAAAATCATGAAGCTTGATATTATTTATGCTGAATTTTGTCATTTGTTCAGAAATTTATGTTCAGTAGTTGTTTCATTGTTCAACAGAATCTTGTGAAGATTGCTAAATCAAGACCAAAATTCTCTCATAAATAATTCCTAATAGTGATATTCCCAGTACTGGCATTTTTTCGTCTTTGTTAGTGCATAGCTTACTTTTTCTGCAAAAGCTTATCTCCCCCTCTGACTCTCAGTCAGAAACTACATGGCCTCAGAGGGCCCTCAGAGGGCTTTCATCATAGTTGATATAATATGAACGAGCATGAACAAAGCCACTCTCAGTTTAATCACTATAAGTTTGGGGGGTTTTTTGCAAGGAAAAAAAAACAAAAACAACTCTCCCGAGTACAAAGCACACAAACAACCTTCCTAATATTCATGGCTTTTGAAGGTTTTCTGTGCTTGAAATGATATGTGGACATAAAGCAATGGAGCAAGTCTTTTTGTATTAACAAGGACAAATTACATCCCTTTTTGGTCACTGCTATCAGAACTCTGTGGTAGATATGTTCAAAGTGCCTTGCTGCTGAGATTGTGATTAATGGCAGTTAACAATTTGGACTCTCAAAGTGACATAAAATTGATGACAATCAGAGTGTGTATCTAACCACAGAGGTATGACATACAAAAAAATGGGAAAATGTTAGTGCATGCTGAGTATCATTAGTAACTTTAAAAAGCATTTTGGGTATATTATGTTTTGTGATGGGTTAATTATAATGCTTTAAGCTCCTTTAGCAAGTCATTTGAAAATTTTACTCCCATGTAAATAAGTTGCATTTCACAGCTTAACCTATTACTATGTCAAGGATTGAAAGGGCACAGAGAAAACGGAAAAAGAAGCCAAAGCTGCTGACCAGGGGAAACACTGAAGACATCATCACATAATTTCTCTTTCTTCACTCCCAGCTCTGTTATTTATCTCACTGCAGTCACAAACCCAGGAGCATTTATTTCTCATCTATTTTCACTTCTACTCAGGTGTCTGAGCTTGACTTTCCTCATGCTTGCAGGCAAGCCTATCTGATTTCAAATTTAATCAAGGATAAGAAAGTTTAGCAAGCAGGCAAAGGGATATTTTTTCTATTGATTTCTACGATTAGGAGCTTTGTAAAATAAAATGAGTCCCAACATAAATATAGCGAAAATATAATCTATAACTTTTTGAATAACTGATTGGAAGATGAATCCAAAAACCCAGATATACAATTCTCTGCAAATTCTATCATCACTCAATTAAAATGATCAAATACGCTAAATAGCAGATGTGCTCTAGCTTTCCTCTGTTGAAGTAACAAAATTTGCATTTATTTTTCTGGAAACAGAAATGTCACAAGCTTCACAGCCAAAAATATGATTGCGCTAGTTCAAAGGCCAGCAAAACAGTTAACTCTTAATTCCAGATATAAATTGAATAGCAACGAAACCATCAGCTAGTACAATTGATAGCCCAGGAAGAAGGCCAAATATCTCTGTTCTTGACTACACACAATATATATGATATATGTAGAGATAAAATTCCTGTATATTCAATTGCAGGATTCAGTTCCAAGGCAATTCTGCCAGGAAACAATTTTCAGAATAAATGGAGATTTCCATATCTGAGGGATCAGCCTTATTGTTGCCATGGAAACAAAAAGAATAAATCCCATGCAAGCTTTTAAAATGCATGTTGGTGACAGCAGGGATAAAGAAAAAACTGAAAGAACAGGGATAAAGAACAAACTGAAGTATTAAGTACAAAAGACTTGAGTATTGTATGAAAATTGTCACTGAGCCTCTATTCCCACTTACTCTTCGATTTAGTGTGACTTTATTAGTAAGTTATTGGAAAATTTGTAAGTTTAAGCATAACAAACACAATGTCCAGCTACTTTGCTTCATATATTTGATGTTTCACAAGACCACATACCAATGCTGAACAAGAGTGATATTTTCAGATATGTACCACATAGCATAAAAACTGTGGCAACAGTTAACACTGTAGCACTTCTAGCACTTTCAACTCTGTAAATGGTTAGGTAGATGACTATACTATCCACTCATGAAGTCCTGCCCCTAAGGAATAATTTTATTTTTTTTTTTTACAGAGCTACCTCTGGAGAAGGGTGGTTCCATGTCGCCAGTTGCAGCAGCTGGATCCAGGTTCAGGACCACTTTACAGATTTTCCCTCTAGCTTTAATCTGTCTCTTCCCATTTAAGAGCAGTGATTCTCCTTTTTTTCTGTCACTTGCTTTCCTTCTCCCTTCTTTAAGTGTCAGGGCAAATGGAGGACCTATAGTACTCACTGAAATCATTAGCGGCAGACCTTGACTTCTCAGTCATTGAAGGTCTGTTAGATGCTCAGCAGGTACATTTCAGAAAGCAGCAAAGCCAAAGCATCCTTCCTGTGGAAAAGCCATCACTTCTACAGCTGACAGAACCAACTCCCTGGCTTCTGCATAGGGAGTATTTCAAAAGCAGGGCATAGGAGAGGAATGGAGTACTGTAGTTTGAATGGACAGGTCATAAGTTTCTGGTGCACATTAGCACTTCTGTGGCATGTTGCCTCCCCTTAAGGTGAATATTAACTGATCAATCAGGAGGTGATTCCTAGCTCCCTGATAGCTAATCAGTGCTTTTTGTGTCAAGCAGATCACAGGAGCAGGAAAGAAACTGTTTATTGCTTTTGTGCATTCCCAAGGCAACACATCATCAGAACAAATAACACAGTAAGTCAAGGAACTTCAAATGTCTTAGGGTTTTTGAACTCACATTTTCTTCCCTGACTGCTCTCTTGTGCACTGATGCATGGAACCAGTGACTGCACATGGACATAGCACTTCCACTCTAACAAATTGAAAATTCAGCACAAGTCAGTGCAGGGTGAGAAGTGTAGATGTTAGAAAAGCTTCCAAAGAGCAATTCTATCTTTAAAACTGGTTGCAAACTGCATTGTTTTATTGGAGCAAACTACAGGGGCCCATGTAATTCAATAATCCTGAGCAGGATGATTATCTTTGTGCAGGTATGATTTACTTAGATAAGATTCTCTGGCTCAAAAGTTCATTTTGTATTTCTACAATTAAGACATTCATTGGTTGCATATCCCAAAATTGCTTCTATTTCTTAGTTGTCTTTTGGTTCAGCTAAGCTATTTGGTCTCTATAAATGCAGCTTGTAGACCCACAATTGTGATAGAATCATTTATAAAATGGTAAAATTTTGTTTAGTCAGATTTGGAGGAATTTTTTGCTGCTTTCTTACCTCTATTAAGATTTGATGTACATAATAGTTTTATTCCATTTGAAACCTCTGTCAATCCATAAAAGTCACAAAAATATAGATCTGAGAATAATTGTAACATTGTCCATCCCCTGCACCAGCTAAAACCAAATATGTCTGTGTAATTTCAGAAAGTTCATCTAACATAGTCGTGGTCATTTCTGGGAAATCCATACTGATGATTTACTGCTGTGAAGATTTTGTTAATTACTTTTGCTGTGGTTGAATCCCAAGTCTTATTCTACTCATCACAGACATGTAACCACATGTTTATAGAATGCCATTCAGGAAGGTCACAGAGGACACCCTTGTTTGCAGGAACCTGTATATGAACATTGTTATAATGGCTTTTCTTCTTGCTCTAGGGTCTA
Source organism: Serilophus lunatus (assembly GCA_013399895.1). Classification (NCBI taxonomy): domain Eukaryota; kingdom Metazoa; phylum Chordata; class Aves; order Passeriformes; family Eurylaimidae; genus Serilophus; species Serilophus lunatus. The sequence goes on from VXBA01005106.1 coordinate 451,593, forward strand.
GTATTCTGAGGTCAAATAGTTGTTGATTTTCTTGCTTTTCTGCCTATGTCACACTTTCTGAGCATGTGTTTATTCTTATTCTTCTTCCTCTACTCTTTGCCATCTTCTCTCCCAGACTGGGATTCCCAAGTGCAGTACCCTCTCTAGTGACAAATATTTTCCAAATGTGTGTAGCAAAACAGATGAATTTCTTTCTGGATTTCTCAGGTAATAATCCCTTTGTGAATTTGAGTATTGTCTTTTTTTTTTTTTATAGCATCACTTTCCTGTTGCCTGCTCAGTTTTGTGACATGCTATAACATCCAGCTCCACTTCAACTATACAACCAGTTGTCCCACACTCTTTATATTTATGGATTATTATTTTCATCTGTATTCTCTGGATCGTCTCTTGATGTTCCTTGAAGATGTCTGCTTTTGGTTTACTGTTATGTTTTCACCCCTGTCCCAAGGTGTCTTCCCTGACCATCTTGGCTCCATCTTCACCCTCTTGACTAGCTTCTTCCAATTCGCTGGTGACTACCATACCTGCATTGGTCATCACTGATGAGAAACTTGCTAGATAGTCTTTCTCCTTTATTTTGCTTTTTGCAGACGTGTCTAGTTAAAGCTCCCTTAACAAGAGGAGAATGACTCAGGCAGTGGTGGTTTGAACCACTGTATTCACTATAAGGGCACACACAATGACGGAATACTGAACAGATACAACAGCAGGTAACAGTTTATTGTCTAGGGAGCCCCCCAGGAAAACCAACCTTGTAGGAACCCCTAGACTTAAACAAAATACACAAATATGAAAACCCGACAATTGTCACAAAAAGAAAAACAAACAAATTGCTTCTCAAAGGCCAGGCACGCCGGACGAGAAAAGCAGGGGAAAGAAAAAGGGAAGCCGCCTCTCTGCTGGAACACTCCCAGCTCTCGAACTCTCTGCAAAATAAAAAATGGTAAAAAACATCCCCCTCCCAGGGACACCCACAGGAAAACTGGCACATGCGATTAGGCTGGCTTGGCTCTGATGGCCCTGTGCTGCTGCCTGTCCCGATGGAGGTGATTGGAAGCCAGCCGCACGGTCCGGGAGATGGGAGAGGGCGACCTGTGATCCTCTCAGCTAAACAGACAGCCGAGAAAAGAGGGGCAGGACTTCCATGTCCGTGGCTTTTTATGCCCGCTGGAATTGGCGTCTTCTTCCTGGCCAAGCTGTCTCCTGATTGGCCAGCAGAGCTGGGCTCCGCCTCTCCTCCTGGGTTTTCACTCCATGCAAAATGATGCTTCCCGCTGAAAACCGGGTGGTCAGGGCTTGGAGGCAGCATCTTTACCAGCTTCGGGTCACCCTCAGGGCCACCCGCGGCACCCTTGGAGTGGCTGCTACGCCTGCACAGCCACTGCCAGCACGGCACCAGCGCAGGGCAACCTGCCGCTGTTCCAGGGACCACGCAGGGGGGATCCCTGGGACAGCAGGGCTGCCCATGACTATTCGGGGCAGCTGCTGTGCCCACGCTGCCGACGGCAGCTGCTGGGGTGCTCCCCGGGCCGCCACCCCGGGCTGGGACTGTGGGACCCCCCGTGACGGGCTCCTTCATGGTGGCACGGGGCCGGCAGCACCTGCTGTCACCCATGCTGGCGGGGCCAGGATTGGCCGCTGCCAGGGTGGGGGGGCAGCACCACCACGCTTTCTGTGCTGACTGCCGCCAAAGCACCGGCCAGCTGCATAAGAGGGGTCCGCTCTGCCCACACTGCCATCGTGATGGCCGCGTCCCCACTGCTGCCCACAGGTGCGCCAGGATCCGGCAGCGGCACTCACAGCGTGGTTCTGCCCACCAGCCTGTTCTGCCTGCTGCTGCCGCCAGAAGCTCCCCACACACAACACAGGCAGTGAGGGGACAGGGAGAGCCCCCTGGAAGAGAGGCCTGCTGCAGCTCCCTTCCCCTGGCACCATGGCCACGCCGCAGGACAAGCTGTCCCCATCCCTGCGGGACCGGGAGGGGAGGGAGTGCCGCCAGCAACCACGGCATGTCCCGCTACCGGTACTGTGCATGCCAGAGTGCTGATTCCATTCGCTGTGAGCTCTGTCANGTGGTTCTGCCCACCAGCCTGTTCTGCCTGCTGCTGCCGCCAGAAGCTCCCCACACACAACACAGGCAGTGAGGGGACAGGGAGAGCCCCCTGGAAGAGAGGCCTGCTGCAGCTCCCTTCCCCTGGCACCATGGCCACGCCGCAGGACAAGCTGTCCCCATCCCTGCGGGACCGGGAGGGGAGGGAGTGCCGCCAGCAACCACGGCATGTCCCGCTACCGGTACTGTGCATGCCAGAGTGCTGATTCCATTCGCTGTGAGCTCTGTCAGTGCCGCTGCCCCATCAGCTCCAAGCTGGGGCATGGAGAACAAAACCGGGAAGGGAATTCTGCAGATTTTCCAGACTTTTAGCTTTCTGAAAAAAAAAAATAGTTTTATGAATGGGGAACAGGTAAACAATCCCAAATACCCTTCCCTCCTCTCTCCCCCAAAAACCCTGAAACCCCCAAGACCATTCCTGTCCCCTCAAACCCATAACAGTTTTAAGTAAGTGTCATGGTCCACTCGAATTTGGCAGGACACGTGATGGTTTGTTACCGTGATCTCAGAGTGCAAAAACACTTTAGCTTTGATCAAACAGCAAAAAGCGGCAGCGCGATAGATGAGAAATGAGGTAGGGAAAAGCAAAGTGAGAGAGAGAGAGAGAGAAGGGTATATAGCTACCACCACACGACGAGTCCTCGAGGCGGCCCTATAGATCCGTCGTAGTTTCCTTCAGTGGAGGGTAATTCCTCTCCGTCGGTTGGTGAGAGGCCTTCTTTTATATGTCCAAAGAGGAGTGTCAGTCAGTTGAGTGGCCTTTTGCCAAGGGATAGCTTTTGCGTCCGTCATGGCTCCCCGGCTCTAGAGAATAAGTCCAAGATGTATCATTCCCTTTGTGGGGGTACGACTCGAGATATATCATTCCCTTCCTCCTTAACAGAGGAAAGGGGTACAGTACACTTTCAGCCGCACCGTCCATTGTTCCAGAGTATCCGCACCCTGGCTTCCATAGGAACTACATTCCAGTCTCAGTCCAGGGAGCAGCACCTGGCAGCCACTCTGTCTCAGGCAGGATGGCTTTGCAAACTTCAGTCAAGGCCTTAACTCAGGTTTTGGGGTACCTGAAAATGTCCAAGTCCCTGATGACAACGTTGAGACAATATCCATCTTCTGATCGACTCTTACAGTAAGGCAGTTTTAAGATTTTTGATCTGAGACTACTAGTCAGGGTGTCATGGTTTAGGAATTATATTGCCCAATTAAGTGCCCTTCCTCTGATCTTCATAGAATAATGAAGATGACGATAAAAGGAAGTGGTGGTGTATTATGCAACACAGTCAACATGAAAAAACTCAAACCAGAACAAGGGACATACTGTCAAAGTAAGACAGGAGTCTAGGACTAGTATATTTTGTTTTTGTCTCTATATTATTATTCACATCATTTATCAACTAAAATACAAAAACCCCAAAACAATTAAACCCCACCAGATTCTGACTAAGAACTTCAGTTCTTGTCTGATATTATGAGAATTTTCGGGTTCTCACAATTGCCTTCTGAAGGAGCAAAGGAGAAAATTAAACTCATTGAATAATTTAAAGAATAAATATAATCAGAAAAATAAAATTTAATGCAACTAAAAAAAAATCATTCCGTACCAAAAAATATCTGTTTTTCACATACCTCTAGTGAAAATCTAGGATGCCTGGACCTCACAAAATGGAGTGGCACCATTTAATCTCTCTTACATTTGAAATATTGGAAAACCTTTGCCAATAAAACAAATTAAATTAAAATTAATTCTGTTATAAAATACCTCAGGGTATAAAAAGGTAATGGTCAAAGGGGTTAAAATGGATGACTAGAATCAAAATGGTTTGTTGAAACATTAGTCTTGTTACCTGTAATGAAATAAAATTAAATGTAAGAGATAGAAACACAGAAGAATAGTTGAAAGAGAATGACAGAATGTGACTTCAAGGGATTTTGTTTTACTTTCTGCCCTTTTATAGAGATCAGTGACTGAACCTTAAAATGTGGGCTTTAATTTTAGTATTGAATACTTTTCTTAAAGATCAGGGTATTATTTAATACTGCTCTTATCAAAACAAATACTTAAAACATGAATTGTAATGTTAATTAGTAATGTCTAAAATTGGCAAGTTTGAACAAATCAGTTGTTCCAGACACATATATTATTTGCATTGTCAGCTGTTCTGAAACTATTTTTAGCAACCAGTTTCAAAGAAGCAGCTAATTATGGATTGTGAACTTTCCAAATGAGATTTAATATTATTAAAGAGATTCAATTGATTAAAGATATAATTCTTTTCAGATTTATCTAAATGAAAGTATGCCAATGTTAGCAAGAACAGAACATGGTTGACTTAATTTTCAATTGTATTTAGCCTATCTACTTATCCAAGCCAGTGCACATAAATTATTGTTTAAAATATTGAATAAATATAATGGTCTTTCAATCAAATATTTTTATACATATATGTAAATGTGTCCATATGAGTGCATACTCAAAAATATGCCATTTAATAACTAAGTAATATTTAATATTTAAAGTTTATTGATTGGAGTATATGCATAAATTTATTTTGCATTCTTGATATATGTATATTTTATGTACAATAACATAAATAAAAAGTATAAATGAACTTGTATTTCTTCTTTTTTTACTTATAACATATATTTATTTTGAATTTTGCTATCACACCATTTTCATATAATCATATGTATATTGCTATGATTGAAAAAACATCTTCACTAAAACTTTGTGTGTGTTTGTGTTTCATATTTTAATAAAATTATTTTAACAAAATATCCTTTGCCATCCTTCTTATTAAACCAGAAGTTTACTTTAAAATTTAAGTTGTTAGTGTTCCCATTTGGTTATCTTCAGTTTTGAAAAAGATTTCCTGTACAGATGAGTTTTCTTGTTGACTAAAAAGCAGCACTTCTGAAACTAATCAAAATATCTCATACTAAATGTCTCCTGGTCTTCTCCATGGACACCCCCTTGTAGCAGCTTGCGAGTTTGCAAGCTATCCTGGCATCAGCATATGCCTTTGGTAGGGTCTCCCATGCCAGACAGGTCTCAACTGAAGGGTCAGACTAAGTGTGTCCACGGGTAGGATGGGCTTGTGTGGTGGTTTAATTCACTTTTTTTAGCGTTCACGAGGCAGGTTCAATAAAGGTGATGGAAAACTGAACAAAATTAGCAGCAAGTGAACAGTTTATTACAGGGGGTTTAAATTAGGGAAGTAGAGATAACCCACAGGGACCCCAGAATTACACAGAGGAACACCCGACACGCAGGGGAAAAAAAAAAAAAACAAAACACAAAAGAGAAAAAAGGACAAAGGGAACTGCGCTTTCAGCTAGATGGCTAGCTGAAAAAGCAGTGGGGAGGGGTAGGAAAAGCTGTCTCTCCCTTCCCTCTCTCCTGGAGGTACTTCCAGCCTTTCAGTCTCTCTGAAAAACACAAAAAAGAAATGAAAACAACTCCGTCCCACCACCTCACTGAGAGGGGTTACTTGCTTGTCCAGAGAAATAGGTGGAACTCGCACCACGAGGCCTGCGACTGGGGAGGAGAGCAGCTGTGATCTTTGCCTCGCAGCTCCAGCCGAAGAAGAGCGCGGGGCACGCCCTTGCCTTAACTCTTAAGCCTTCTCCTTCTCGCATGGATCTCGTTGCTTTCTTCTGGGCCAAGCTCTCTCTCCATTGGTAGTGGGGCTGAGACCCACCTTGGTTCCGGTGTTTTCCCGTTGAAGAATCACGAGTTTTCGCTCCTGCCCACCATCTTTGTTTTCATGGCTGCAGCACCTCGGGGAATGCCCCGGCACCACTGCCGCTTCTATCGCTAGTACGATGTCAGCGTTGGCCCTCCGTCACTTTTCAAAAGCAGTGGCCGCGCTCAGGTTCCCAGCCAGGGCTGGCCTGGAGCTGCCACGCTTGTGCTAGGGGCCTGGGCAATGACCGTGCGTCCCGTACGCCGCCCTGCCCGCCCCGGGAGGCCACCATGCCCCGTGCAGGCAAGGACGGTCCTGGGCCACGCACTTCGCAGGGAGAGGGGACAGCAAGCAGGAACAGAGGCCGTCCCGGCTCTGGGCTGGTGGCGGGGCTGCCGACTGTGCCACCTGAGCTGGGACTGAGGGACCACGCACACTGTGTGGAGAGGGGCGGGAGCAGGTGGGAATGGCACCCTCCCATCCCCGATCCATCACGCACTCCCGGGAGGCTGGGGAGCCACCCCTGCCCATCCCAAGACGGCCCCCGGGGAAACGAGAAGCCACTGCCACTCTGGGGCTGAGGGATGACTGTGCATTCCGTCCACCCCCGCCTGCCCTGGGGCCATGCGTTCTGCTGACTGGCGCTCCTCAGGGGGTGAGGAGCCACCGCTGCCCCGGCCCGGCCCGCCACCCCCTTCCTAAGATGGGGAGGGGTGGCAGGGGAGCGGCCCACTGAAAGCAGCCCCCCTTCCCAAGAGTTTTTAGGGAAAGCAGAATTTTACTAAACAGGTAAGTGAGCTCTTCTTACCCCCTTTTTTTTCCCCAAAAAGTCCAAGGAACACCCCCAAGCCCCCTTTGACCATCGCCCTGCGATTCCAGCCCCCCCAACCAGTACAGCTTGCTAGCCTCCTGGCAACTATCCTAGGAGAAGGACAAGTCTAACCCCAAACCCAGGCAGATGGAGCTCGCTTCGCCCTGTAAGGTCATCCATCTCCGAGAAGGGTACTCTAAATAAACCTATGTCTTGAGGTCTTTGCTGTCACCATCCGAGCTTGCTAGGCCTTGGCAGATGAATCTTAGGAGTAGAGTGGGGCCAATTCCACTTATGTTGAGCCTCACCTAAAAAATCCATTGTACAGGTTCAAAGGGTACACCCCCATTTATAAAGTCCTGTAGTAACAAATGAGGGATGAAATGGCAGGTGATAAGGTGCACTGGAAGCCACAGACCCAACTCTGCATGCAGGCGGTTCAGGACATTGGTCGCTCAAGACTGACCCTGGAGATGACAGTCTTGTCCAGCAACATCCTGAATGACCAAGCAGCCTTTTTCAAGGAGACCACTGCTTGTTCCACAAGGAGAGGAAAAGGTGGCCTAACCAAAGCTCATCTCCACCTTCCACCCAGTTGGCTAACTGCAGCCAACAGGCATCTTCTGATGTGATCAAACAAACAAAAAGAGACAAACGCACATGCCTCTCTCCAAGGATCTGTTCAGATTGACACTCGCATGTTGGAACATCAGAACCGTGCTTGATAATGAAGATAGTGGATGTCCTGAGCATCCTTCTGCTCTAATTGGCCATGAACTATCACAACTTAACATCGACATTGCTGCTATCAGTGAAGTTCTCTCCATGAGGAAGGCAGCCTTCACGAACATGGTCCCACCTATACACTCTATTGGTCAGGCAAACCCAAAAATAAAAGTCACCTTTCAGGAGTTGGCTTCATGATTAAATACTCCATTGCCTCCAAACTTAAAAGTCTGCCTATAGGTCATTCTAACCGCATTATCTCCCTATGCCTTTCACTACGTGACAAGCAACATGTTATTCTTCAGCGTATATGCCCCAACT
>VXBA01005107.1:0-13791 GCA_013399895.1 Serilophus lunatus
CTGGAATACAAGGGGATTACACCAAACGCTGACCCCCTCTACCAGTTCAGATGGCCACTTGTCCTGTAGACAATCTGATCTGCTACTGACGACTGAGGCAAAGGAGGCATTGAGTACCTCTGCCTTCCCCTCATTTGTAGTGACTCCACATTCAATAAGGAGTGGAGGTTATTACTGCCCTTCTTTTTACCATTTATAGAAAGACTTCTTATTGTCCTTCACAGATGTGGCCAGTTTAAGTTCGAGCTGGGCTTTTGCCTCTCTAATTTTCCTCCGACATGACCTAACAATGTTCTTAAACATAACCTGATTTTCCTCCCCCTATTTCCAAAGGTGATACATCCTCTTTTTATTTCTTAACTCCTGCAGAAACTCCTTATCCATCCAGATTGGTCTTCTTCCCCTACAGGTGTTACAGTGTATCAAGATGATGCTATTTCACCAAAGATTTTTTATATTACCTGTATTTGCCAGGAGAAGCTCTAAGTAATATATTCAGTGAACATACAAACATGCATATAAGTACATATTTGAGCATGAAATAAATAAAACTTAAAACCATGCTTTTGATTAAAGGAACAATGCTGAGCAGTCTGCTAACTTTTGTAATAAGAACTGGAACAAAATGGAGAAAAGACCATGTTTTCTGCATTGTAATATAAGGAACTAATCTCAGCATTCTTTATCAATTTAACATATATAGTCCAAACTGTAATATGTGCTGCTTTCTTAAAAAGATAATTTGATGACCATAACAACTGTGGGGAATTTAGTGGATTGAATATCTAAATAATTCCAATAGGTGTAAAGTTTTGAACCAGAATTCCTGAAACAAACAAACAAATAAAAGTACTTTCTAGCAGAAAAAAATGCTCAATATGCAAAATATCAAGTTTAATTATATTATTTATCAGCATTTTATATGTCATGCAAGAAACAAGAGAAAAAAATTTCCTGACCAGGATAAAGAGCCAATATTTAATGGAAATTTCCAGGTCAACAATGTACAGAGGACCCCACCTAGCACTAGTACCCCTTTTCAATACTAATCAAACATCATATCTAATGGATAGAGCTGATCACTGAATCGTTTGTCCCCCCAGGCCTGTCCCACCCTTAGTGGCCCTTAGCGCTTCTCCAGAGAGTTTTGGGCCTTCTGTCTTGCTTTGTCTACCCCATATCTTGTTATTCTCTTCCAGTTCCATGTCTCAAACAGGATGTCCTTGCTAGAATCTGTTTTTCCTGCATAGAATGTTAAACATTTAACAAACCATGAGAAAGAGGCTTTCTACCATCCTAAGTATGCAGCTATGCTAAAATGCAGAAATATGAAGAATATAAGAAAACCTGGAGGCACCATATGTAAAAATAAGTAATACATATCCTGCAAGAGGCATTATTTAAGTATTTCTCAAAGCATGCGAAAGGCACAATTTACCTGCTATGCACATCAGTAAAAAGAGAACATTTGCTTTAGTGATTTGACAGCTTACAGGGAATAGTACCATGGGGAATTTGCATGAAATATTCATTCATTAAAGTTTTCAAAACCCTTCGAGCCGTTCAACTACTCAGGCAAAATGGGCATATAACAGGAACGGCAACAATGCATGCAAACAGATTTCTTAGGCAAATGCACTTTCTGACTGAGAGATTGATCTAATAGCAGCATGATGATAAGGGCTCGTTCCCCACGCAGGAATTCCCAAAATCTCTCAGCTGGCTCTGCTGTGCTTTAAACACCATTTGTTTTGCTCTCAATAAAGATGTTAAGATGCTGTGTGGCCAGAGCTATTGCTCTGAAATAGGATTCTATGGTCAGCTGGGTGCTCAAACTTTTGTTGCGATGCACAGCCTTCCAATTTGGACATTTCTCACCTTGGTTAGCTTTTTCACTATTATTTTTTTTATTTTTTTTATTAAGCTTAGTACCATTGAATGCTTTATTCTGAAGTTTCTATCTGCTTGCTTTCATTTTCTTGATTGAAATGAGAAATAGATTTTTTTCTGGAGCAGGTCTTCAAGGTTGTATTAAGAACTTTACCCCCTTATTGATATACCACTCTAAAATTCAAAAATTATGACAATGAGACTAACTAAAATTCCACTTAGTCTGATTTTCTGTATATGACAGTGGCCATTTACAAATACTTCAGACAAAAAAAGAAGAAATAGAGGACATAGATCACTTTTCTTTATGAACTGCTTTTATACCTTAATAATTTAATTTTAAAAGTGCATTTCATTTTAAAAGTTTACTGTGTAGCCTTTTGCTTTTAATTGCTTCTCAAAGAGTTTTGGACATAGTTAAGTATTTCATTTGCCCTAGTTTGTGCAAAAAATTTTATTTTTCTCATTTGAATGGGAAAGTAGGTTTAACTTTTAACTTCTAACTTCTGTTTCTGTATTTTTCTTAACCAGTATTTGCAATTCTTTATTGTATTTTTTTTTTTTTTCAACTGTGCTGGATTTTTTTGTTGAACTTTTGAAAATCTTTGTATAATTTTATATCTCTGCCCTTGTCTTCCAACTTGAAATGTGTCCTCTATTTTGAAATGTTTAGACAGTCTTTCTATTGACATTTATATTATGATTACCCTATTGTAAAGTAGCTACTCTGAAAGAATGAAATGTGAACTACTAAAAGCTAGTGTTTTTTTTTTTCCTTTTGGAAATCTCCACTTGCTCCAAGGATGAAAGAAAATTAAATTGTTAAAAGACAGGGAAACCAATATTAGATATTAAGACAAATAGTGTTCAATCATACACATATCTCTTTTTGAAAAATTAACAATGACCATAGACCATAAGTATTTATACTTCACAGCAGCACAGCAAGGAGTCTTGTGATTGATTAAATTAATACATCTGTGTTAGTGATTCTCCTGGCTGTGAAGAAAAAGAGTTAGGGTTTAATTTCTGCGCTCCTGTGCGGTTTCAGGACCATGGCTAGCAAGCAAGCTCACCTCTCTTGCTGGCACTAAGCAGGCACTCCTCATGCATCGTGGCAGGGGGGTAACAGTTGAGGGCCTGACAGACAGGCTGTGTTTGGTGGTGTCTTGGCAGCTTCTCACTGTATGACTTCCACTATGGACCTGAGCGCACTGGTGCTGACCCTGTATGTGTACTGCTATTCCAATCTGGATTGATCAGGGTAAACCACAAACTACCTGTAAAAGCTGAAAATAGTTACTTGTACAAGAGCATGTAGTTCCTTTAGAAGCTTTTCTCGGGTGCACAAACTCTCCATTGTTTATTCTACCATTGCATTGCGACTGCTACATTTTTTATATTCAATGCCTGACTAGTTCAATATTTTTTAATATAAAACTATTTTTTCTGAGCTTCTGCAAAGCTATTCAAGCTGTATACAGGGTTGATTCTGAAGCTGCTATTCTTGCCATGTTTTGAATCTTATTTGAACTGAATATATGTTAAATAAATACAACAAAGGATAATAGTGATGAATGTAGAGACAAATTTCTTATCATCTAAACACTGATCATCTGACTGTAAAAATATCAACATCAGTGGTACAAAAATCTAATTTACATATAATTCCTTTTGGTATTTTGAGTAGGTTATAAATCCAAAATAAAATGGACTTTAAAATGGCTAAAATGAATGAAGTACTTTGGACAGCTGGAGTCGCTATCTATATTTTCTTTTTGTATTTCTAAGATCTGTGTTCTTAGACCTGTATTCGTGCCAAATAATCTTACATACTCAACCACAGAGACTAAATTAAGAAAAAATTTTCTCTATTGTCCCTACACAGTGAGAAAAAAAGGTTTATCACCTTCAGGAGAGTATTCAGAGAACTTAACATGTTAATTTCCTTGGAAGTTTGCACTTGGTAACTACTGATGACTGAGGAAACTGGGACTTCCAGAAGAGACCATACTGTACCCCAGGCAACACAGGAAAATGCTTGTGATTAGATAGGAAGAATGGAACTATAAAGTCTAAAATAATATGTTTATTGCTAAACCCCTTAATTTTAAATGGCTTTGAATAATTTATATACATTTCTCCAATACATTATATTTCCACACTCATTATTTCAGAGAACCAAAACAGAATTAACCACGGTGTTAATCCTAATGCCAGTATATTCAAACTTAAAATCCTTATAGGACAGAACAACGCTTCCTATACCTTTGAACTGTAGAAAACAGAAGCGACTCAGAAATGACAATGCTACTTAAAAGGAAATTTAAAAGGTAAGTTGAAATCACAACATACAAGCACTGCAGACCACTTGAAATAATAGTTATATTGCCAAACAGAAATAACAGTAATAATAACAAAGAGGAAAAAGGCTCCAAAAGGAACAAATAAACATTTAGAATGATTAAATGTCTGAGTAAAAAAGGTTAATAGAGGCAAAAAAAAAAAAAGAGGTCCTTCAACAAATGGAAGTTGTGTTCAAATGAAGAAAACATGATAGAGCAGGTGTTCTGGAAAAATAATCATAAAACTAGTTCGAGTAAAAAAAAAAAAAAGATTTGCAGAAAAGCAATAATGATTGAAATTGTAAAAATATTTCAAATACATCTGACTGCAGTAAATACTAAGAGAAAAGTGCCTCTTAAGAATAATCCAGAAAAGGCACATCTTCTGAGACATACTTTGAGAATGAGAGAGAGAGAAAACAGTAGCATCCTTCTCTGCGACTGACATGCCTGAACCACATATTAGAAATCCTGTCTATGAAGAATAATGGCAAGGAGACAATCACCTTTGAGGTGATAGTTGGTGTAGAATGTTCATCTGTCAGAAAAAGAAGAAGGTACTGCTGTTAGTCCTACTATTGTAAATCTCTCAATGTAATTATCATCTTTATTCAAAATACAACTTGCCACCTATCTGAAAGCACTTATATATCAAAAGTAGAGGTAGGTATATATGCTGTACATATTTGATTTTTAATTATTTTTCCTGATACTCAAACGTCTATTTTTACTTCTCTTTTTCCCCTCACACTTGAAAGCATGAAAGATTCTTCTTTGATGTCCACGTTTCAATATTTAGGAATGTTAATTTCTCAGAAGTTATTGGAAGTTACAGAAATTAATCTTTCTCATGGTATCACTGTCTCCGGGAGGCTCTCTATATGTCCATTCATCCATTCATAGAAACGAGAAATACCCTTTTTGATATAATGTGTCATTACTTTTTTATTATCTCCTTTCTATTGAGCCTGAAATTTGCAGTATTTTGATTTCCTAAAACTAGGCTAAAAAACAACACTCAGCTACTAGAGAAATGTGTGCATGTGCAACCTGACTAAAATTTACTTTGAGTAATGGGTGTGTTAGTGATAAAACTAGGAGATATTTAGAAAAATGAGCTTGCCATATCCATATGTTCCAAGAAATAATAGTTTACAGTTTCTGGATCATATGGTCTACTTTTCTCAGTTAAGGAAGTCCTAGAAAAGACAAGACCTTGTCTGAAGGATCAATGCCTCTTCAGCTCTGGGTATGACTTATGATATAATATCAGACTCTATCCAAGTATTATTCAAGCTACTTCTTTTCTGCATCCAGGCTTGATGACTTATCCATCCATTGTTGGTTTCTTCCAGGATAACACTACGTATGGAAGAGAGATCATGATTTGTTGAAGTTTATTGCAGTGCCAGACCTGAATTTAGGCATCCTCAGAGTGAATTGAAAGATATTTTCTATTCTTCTACTAATTGTCACATCAGCAAGAAAATGCCCAGGATAAGCTAGGACATGGCCTGAGGTTAAGCTAATGGAAAAGCATGTGAAAAACTACTGGGCTGATTTGGAGGAGGTTATATGGCAAGTAGCTGACCTTCATGTATGATTCGATGGGAACAGTGTGTTCTCTTTGAAAAGTAAAATCTTTCAAAACCAACTCAATTTGGATAACAGCAAAAGTGATATCATCTCACATTACTGGGAACAGAAATATGAAAGTTTGGAACAGATGTAAAACCAGGAACCAATGACAAGAAGAAACGAAGTGTGAATAGCAAGGTGCAGTAACTGCAAGAGGTAGAAAGATACAGCCTGTGGCCTGTGCTCTTTGGAGGATCTGCTGGACTGCCTGCCCTTGATCACTGAAGATCAGACCAGGGCAAACTGGCCTGTTGCTCTGATCATACCACATGGGATGTACTCATTTCTGAAGACAGGGGTGGTAGGATGGTGGGATCCTGGACTGAAGGACTGAGCACCCCGTTGTCACCCTCTTATAGTACTGATGGCATCAACATCTGTCCAGCACTTTTTGATAGCAATTAAGTCAGACTTCTGGTTTCTTTGTAATTTTTTGTTTCATTTTGTTTTGGTTTTTAAATTTCTCATTCTTACTACACATTCCCAATCTCTTTTTTGCCATTTTGTTGAAATTAATCCTTCCTTAATTGTATATCATCTGATGCATAGATAATAACCTTCCTATTATTTGCTTAATATTTCTTATTCAATCACACTTTATTTTAGATTTAGTTGTGCAAGATCACTGTGATGCTGTAAATAACATATAAATAAAGAACACTGCATTTTTTCCTAAAGGAAATGACAAATAAATAAATTTTTGAAAACTTTTATTTTAAAAATTTGAAGCTATCAGCAGTTGGCAACATTTTAGAAAATGTTTCTAATTGTTTGTGGAATGTAAAAAAGGTACAAACACAAAAAGTTAAAACAATATTTTTGTTCTAATTTTCCTTTCCTCATGAGAAAGAATAATGTAAGTATCTGAAACTTTAATATATGTCCACCAACTTATGACACAAAATCTTACATCTTAAAAGAAATGCATTCTAACTGAAATATTTCTGAGTTTCTTCATAGCTAAAAGAATATCAGTATTCAATATTGCATATCCTCAGAGAAAAGACTGAAGAGGCCGACTTCTGGCCAGGTTTTTAGAATGTCTCAATCACTTTATCTCTTTTACATTTCATAGAGTTACACTGAATTACACTGGCTGAAGATGCAACATGGTGGTTTTTATCAAACAGATATGGTTTAACTGTGCTAGTATAGAAAGGAATTGAAATTTTTACTTAACAGGGAAAAATGTGAACAATGTGCACAATTACACTGAAAGGAAATATAAATCCAATAGTAGCAAAGGAGAAGATACTGAGAACGAACAGCAGTGGCAGATAATACAGATGGATAGTATACATTAAATACTGTAAAGGATATATCTGTCCAATTCTCACTAGATTGCAGTAGGATTTTGATATTGCATAACCCTGTAGGTAGAATATAATGTCTTTATTGCATTGCCAACTGCTGTACAAGTACACCAAAGGAAAATAAAGTTGCTAGACTCATTACTATTCCAGACATCTCAGATGAGAGATGTGCAAAGAGATGGAGCATTGCTTAGCTGCTTTGTTAACATGCAATATATTATGCATATGATTATCTAACATGGGAATGGTGGCTCAGCTCTTGGGCAGACAAAGTTGTCTAAGAAGACAAGCAGGATACACGATAATGTTTTCTAGGAAAGATTAGGACACTGGCTCTGGTGTGAAGTGTTTCTCTGTAAGCTGAATGAAAGGCACTATGCAATATTATAATTCTATGATTCTTGCTAACCATCCCATAGCTACCAGTCACCCCTCCCGAAGCCACCTCTTTTCCAAGCCCAGCTCTCTCAGCATCTCCTCAAAGAGCAAGTGCTACAGCCCTAATCATATTGAAGGACCTTGCGTGAACTCATCCCAAGTTATCAATGTCTTTGTTGTACTGGAGGACATAAAATTGAACATAGAATTTCAGATGCATTTAACAAGTTCTACGAAAAGGTGATCATCTCCCACAGGCTAGTGGATGTACGCCCCTTTGGACAGCCCAGGAAGCTTTTGGCCCTCTTTGTTACTGGGACTCATTTTTGGCTCACGTTTTGTTTGTGGCTCATCAGGACTACCAGGATCTTTTCAGAAGAGCTGCTCCACAGACAGTCAGTCAGTCAGTCAGTCAGTCAGTCAGTCAGTCAGTCAGTCAGTCAGTCAGTCAGTCAGTTAATCCCCATGCTGTAATGTTGTTAGGGTTTATTCTACATTTGATGTAGGACTTTGAATTTGTTTCTCTCGATTGTCAAAAGGGCTCTCTTGAATAATCTTGACAACTCTGAATATTAGCCTTGCCCTTGAGTGTATTAACTGCCCTCTGCAATTTGTTGTCATCTCTGGACTTGATGAGTCCCAGGACAGACTGTTTCAATACACTGCCTCTGCGTTCATTAGACTTCGTTAATCAATAACTTTTGAGCTCATCACTTACCCAGTTTTCCATCCATCTACTTGTCCACTCATTTATACTGCAAAAATATAAGCAGATCTTGTCAAAAGCCTTGCTAAAATCAAAGGTGTAAAGTATTCACTGCCTTTCCCAACCCATGTTCAATCAAGGCAATCAGGTTGGTCATGCATGATTTGCCCATTGCAAGTTTGTGCTAAGTGTTCAGAGGCTGGTTGTGCATCAGTCTGCTGGTGGGAGGTTTGGAAGGATGGCCTTTGTGTCTCTTGGTTTTCTTTTTTTCTCCTTTGAATGATAAACTGTCTTTTTCTCAATCCATGAGTTTTTATTGCTTTCATTCTTCCAAATCTTCCCCCCCTCCACTACGAGTGTGTGAGTGAGTGACTGAGCAGGGGCTTAGCTACCAGCCAGGGTCAACCTGTCACATTCCATCCATCACATGAGTTGCAAAGGATGTATTATGTTGCATTGATTACCTGTAATAGCTGGTATTGTCATCCTCATTTAGAGTGACACAGCTTATAATTTATACATTATCAAAATTTTGTTATTTTTTGGCCAGTGTGTGCTGAGTTACTCTGTTTTAGGGATAGTCATAAAAAGTGTGTATCTGAGTACATGCTGACTTTAAAATAATTTTTAAAATAAATGTTTGTGTGGTTTTGGGTTTAATACATTTACTGCTGGGTATGTAATAACGATTAAAATCTCTCAAGAGCTTAAAGAATAGAGAGATTTTTTGAGAGTTTATTCTTTTGGCTTTGAGAACATTTACAAATCTGTTGTGTATTGCTGCCTGCATCTCCGCTGTGCTGAGCATGATATCTACTTCTTAAGGTGGAGCAGAAGGGTAGAGGGTCATATCATACAGCAAACAGCTGCCAGGCACTGCTGTCATTATTTATTTCTATGAAAGTATAGAGGTTAGCACAATTGATACCTTATTAGAAGTATGAGTCTCTCAGCACTAAAGCAATACAACCATTAAATAATGTTTCTTCGTGCAGTTTTCCAGACAAAGAAGAAAAACAGATTGATTAAAGCACCCTTTTAAAGAACACAAAGTTCATGCCTGTCAGTCTTTGGAACTTTTGTCCCATTTTTCATTTTATTAACATACCAAACAGACAAATATTCCCTGAATGCCACTCGTGTTTATAAATACTGTCAGCGTTATTGACATTTCACCACTTTCAAAGTTTCATGGAATAATGAATATGCACAAAACAAAATTAGCTGATTTGAGTCTACTCCATAGCTATACAGGCTGTACATTCATCATGACAGTCAGAGGCATTAGGCGATTTATACAGACCTGTTCGTCACCTCCTGGTGATCTGCTAAATAGCAGCTGGCAGCACTGGGATATTCTTAGATCACGGAGTTGTTTTCTCTAGCTAAGACAATACAGTAGAAGTTGGAATGCTTCTTTCTGACCACACCCCTCATTAAATTAAAAAAAATAAAAATTGTATGCCAAAAATTTAAAGCAGAAAATAGTTCAAAGCAAATTTTATTCAGTAGGGCAATGAATTGGAGCAAGCCAGAAGCAGCCAAACTGCAGGTACTGCATATGGCAGACCCATCAGCAATTTCTAAGCCACCAGCACAGCTGCCTAAGGAACCTGCCAAGAGGCCAGATGTCACTTTTGGAAAGCTACATAACACAGCTTGAAGTGTGAATCCTTTGATGGCAAACTATTTTCACTGGGTCACATTCTGATCTAATTTGTATTGTTTCAAAGCTCAGATTTCAAACAAAAGAAATGAGACTAGAATTTCTTAAATGAAAATATAAATGGCAAATCAACTCAATTTCTTTAAAAAGAATTAGTGAGATAGAAAAAGTGTTTAAAATTTGATTTCCGGTTTGCAGGAATATAGTTTTCTAATAAATCTGAAATATTTATATGTTTAATTTAAATAATGAAAGCAAAAAAAAAAGTCATTAAAATTATTGCACACATCTTCCTACCAGGGTTTTAAAAATCTTATTGCAGATTTATATAAATTACCTTTTATTATCACTTGATTCGCTAGCAAAGAGATGTGTTACAAAAAATCTAATGAGTATGAAGTGCTTAGTCCTGAATACTTTTTAAGTAATTCTTAAACAGTCTGTTTATTAAAAAACTATCAAAGGAAAAGTATAAAGTAATAAACCAAGTAAAAACACAGTCAGACTATCAGCAGAAAAGCTTAACCCCTCTGTGTGAGCCTTGTGATGTCTCTCATATGTGCACAATAAAACACATAGTTAAACGTAAATTAATGACTCATCAGCATCATTACAGTAAGACTTTACACTTGCTGAAGACTTAATGAGACAAATTATGATGTCTTACTTCTAGGAATGTAAAGGACCTGTGAAAGTTTTAAAGATTATTTAAAGATTATTTTTTACAGAAATTAAACTTTTTACTATTCAAAAATCTGTTTACTGGGGAATATTTCTTTCATTTTTGTCTGGATTTGTACGGAAGCATGAACAGCCTAATCTGCAATGGTGCCTTAACCACCCCAATGTGCTCTATGATAATCAAAACACATTATTTTTAGCATCCTCTTCAAGTACTACTTTTCCTGTAGATATTGAAAAAGCTTCAAAGATTATATGAAGAGCACTACAACCCAGTTTTGACTATACATAGCACTAATAGACTATGCCAGACAGGACCAATTCCTCACTGGATAAACTATAAATGGAGTTCCTTGCTCAACCACATACCTTAATGTTTTAGTTATTTCTGCACTTTCTAAGACAAAAACACCAGTACATTCATTATACTGTTGCCTCAAACCTGTTCAAATCCATTAATATAATTCTAAAAATGTATGTTAGAATTGATTACATATATTATGTGTAAAACCTGGGGTTTAGCATTAAAAGAACAAGTTAAAAGGAAAACCACATGGAGGAAATACAAGATGAATACGTTATTTTTATACATGAAACTGATCCTTTGGTTTGATACAGCTTGTATGAGGTTACTTAAAGGACTCTGAGAATTTGCTAATAGCATTTTCCTTTAAGAAATAGAAGCTTTATTTGAAGATTTTTAAGATAAAGGTTTTTTAACAAAACAGTGATGGAAATTTAGAATGGAATATTTAATTTCTGTCAAAAATACTTCTTTAATTTTTTTGGTGAACATTATGAAATCTTATCTCAAAGTGTAATTATTTTCTGCAGGATGAAAACCTGTATGGTTGCTGCCAAAAAGAAATTAATTTTTTTTCTTTTGATTAAAATGTAGGCATTTGTGTGGCATTTATACCATTTTGCTTCTTTGTAACACTCTAGTTTTCTTAATCACTTTCTGGCAAACAGGTTGTTTATATTCCAGTCAAGAGAATGTTTGGATTGCAGCAGAGAAAACACACAATGGTCATCACTCTGTTTCATGATGTTTAAAAGGTTTTCAAGCAGCTCATCAGTCTACTTTAGTGCTCTGCCTATCAGAGATTTCATTGTAATTTAGGCTATTCCCAGCAAACATTTATTCAATAGGACTATCATTTTAAATCTATTAAATACCACCGAAGTGTTCTTGGTTTATTGTTCTCCTAGTCAAAATATCCTGAGTGTAGGGCAGGTACTTAAATTCACTGTCACATACTCACTTCCTCCCACCCCTCCAGGACACTATGAAATACAGCCCCATTCTTCCCAGGAAAACCATCACACTGTCTCCCCTGAAGTCCTGGATAATTTTAACTGTGGAATAACCGGCTTCAGCTATTCTTCTGCTCTTATATCCCATAAATTACTGCTAAAAATCTCCAAGGAAGTTAATTTCAAAAATTCCCCCCCGATTGACATTTTCATTTTTTGTCTCAGTATTAGATTCTTTTGGTAACATCCATCGATATCTTTTCACTGCTAATCAGAGATTATACTTTTGTTCTTTTTAAGTAGACATGGAAAATACTTGATCTTAATCTTATGATATACAAAACCCCAAAAAGCAATTCTCAAGATATCTACGCAGTCTCCAGTTTTAGAATTTGTAAATATGTACAAAATAAGTCTTAGATCATTTCTTCTGAATACCTTTTTCTTTATACTGTCTTTGGTCTGCCTGCATCAGTGTCATTCCCAAAACTAGATCTAATGTTTCAAATGAAGTGGTTTTTTTTGTTATTGTTGGGTTTTTTTGCAGTACTGAGGGGAATAATTTATTGAATTTCATTAAGAATATTTTTCAGAGAATCATTCTGAAATTGTATGATAGCCTTGAGTCCAATTATCTTTATCCTGAAGAATCTTTTTGTCCAAATGACAGCTTGTAGTCAGTTTTTCTCCATGCCACATTGATGACTTTGATTTCTTTCTTCTTGGGAATGGTACTTTACAGTTTTCTTGACTGAATTGCCTCCTGATGATTTTTGCTATAGCTCCAATTTGCAAAGATCATCCTGGAGTCTGAACCTCACCCCAATTGCATTTTTGATTATTCCTACTTTGTGATGACTCATGATTTTCGTCCCCATATTTTTATTCCTGTATTTAAGTTAGTGTAAGTATAGAACAAAATTATGCTGAAACAGTCCCATACTAGATTTCTTTTGGATTAAAGTGCTTTTAGTAAAGAACTGAGAAACAGTCCTGCCTTCTTTTCAGAAGCAGTTTCTTTTCATTTAAACTGTATTTTCCTCATTTCCTCATGAGAACATCCTATATAACCTGTATGTAAAACAATACATTAAATCGTGTATTATTTCTGATTGCCCACCAAAGAAATCATACTGATTTACATAAGCACATGTCCTGGTTTGGACACTAGGGGGCGCTACCAATGACAAGAGACTTAATAGAGAGTACAACAACCAAACCCAGTTTATTAACTAAGGGCTATTAGCTGTGGAGCCCCACTAAAAGCATAAACCAATTACACAAACAGTGATCCAACAATATTTTGCAAAAAAAGAAAAATGAAAAACTGCTCCTCCAAGCTGGCTCCTGGGCTGTGGAGCAAGGGAAGGAAGGAAAGAAGGCTGTGATGTGGACAGCACTGGTCCCACTCTGGAGCTGCTGGAAAAGAACCCCAGGGGAACCCAAAGGGAGAGAAATACCATGAGTCCTGTTGCCTCTGGGTGGTTCCTTGCTCCGAGTGCACTGCCTGAGCTCTGGTGACGCTGTGTGGCAAGGGTCTGAGACAGGGGGAGCCATGCCTGTCTCTGAAGCAAGACTAAAAGAGGCAGAACTTCAGTTCCTTCGGCTTTTATGGGGTGCCCATTCTTGTGTTTTCTCGGGCCAGCCTTCCAGGGCACGCCACCTCCCCACTGGATGCCAGTGTGGGGGCATCACCCCCTCTCTGAGATTTCACCANGATAACAGTGTGTTGGCTGTTTTTCCAGGTCTTTTTATCTCCTAGAAGCTTACAAAATGTTTAGATTAAAAAAAAAAAAANCACCCCCTCTCTGAGATTTCACCATGCCAGGCTAGCCCAGTGGGAGCAACCCCACTGCTCCGCCAGCAGTGGGACAAGGGGTATAGCCATCTTCGCCTGTCCCCTCCCCTCCCCCCCCC
>VXBA01005107.1:13829-36782 GCA_013399895.1 Serilophus lunatus
AAAACAAAGGAAAAAAGTTTTGAAAGACAAACTCCCCTCCCCTCCCCCCAGTCTAAGAAACCTTTCAGGTTAAACCGATAACAGTGTGTTGGCTGTTTTTCCAGGTCTTTTTATCTCCTAGAAGCTTACAAAATGTTTAGATTAAAAAAAAAAAAAGACTCCATGTACTGAAATCAGACTGATATTTATAATTTTCTGGTTCTTCTTTTACCTCTCTTTTAAGAATATATTTGGCCTTACTCAATACCCTGGGACTTTTCCCATGTTCTATTTTGTCTAAGAGAATGACTAATAATTACAAGATTGTATTAGGTAGTTCCTTAAGTATCTTGAGGAGAATTTTATCTGAGGATAAAATCTGTGGATTTGAATGCATTTTATCTATCTACAGTTTTACACATTCTGCTTATGTCTGTCTCTATGTTGAAATTAATTTTCCTTAGAGTCTGGTCACAATTAATCTTTTTTTTTATTTTTTTTATTCTTTTTGAGAAGAGTGAAGTGAGATAGTTTTTACTACCTCAGCTTTCCTTGCACCATCCATTATATTTATTTTTCCATCAAACAAATAATAGGACTAAACTGTCTTCTTCTTACTTCTTATGTGTATCTGAAACTTGTATTTTTGCTTTGTTTGGTCTCAAGGTAGTTTTAACTTGTTTTCTTTCCTGTCCTCTTTTGAAATTGTGTTTTCAAACTGCATTCTTTTTAACGTATTCACATTCGTTTCTAATTCATTTGCTACTACGCTCTAGCTTTGCATGTTTACTCACAGATTTAGAAGCCTTTCAAGACTCTGGAGGTCTTTTAAAGGGCACTGTTCCAGATTGATGCTATGGCAAATATTGTGTGTCTTTATGTTATATATATATATGTATTTATATTTTTGTACCAAATATTTATTCAAAACATATGTAGCTGTTTCTTGTACGTGTAGTGGAGTCTTAGATCACTGAAATAGTGTCCATTTCAAGTGCTTCATCCTTGATGTTTGCTTCTGTTGAAAAGCAGTGCAGGTGTTGGAGACCATTATGTGAATAGAGATCTGCCTCTGCAGTGATATAAATGAATGTCATCCATTATGTGAGAAGGCGGAGGAAGCAACTCAAAGTACACAAATATGTCTTTATGACAGGAGTTGATGTAATCCATTAAATGGTGTTTTTATTTGAATTCTTAAGAAAAAATTGTAATGTTTCTCAGAATATAAAATTACTTGCAGAAATCCAACAACTCGCTCACTTACCCACCCAATCAAAAAATACTTGAATATGACTTCAGAAAGTAAGGGGGTTAATATTGAAGTGACTAACATTTTGACTATAGTGAGTTGGAGATTCAAAAAGAATCATTTTAAGTTATTAGGATTTGGGAAAGCAGGGTTGTAGGAAAAGTAGAGTGTCTGTGAAATTAGAGATAGAATAGTTAGAACAGACACTACAATATTCAAAAGATAGCACTTAAGCAAACATTCTAAGGTCCTCAAGATCTTCTAAAGGCTTAAGCGACCATCCAGCAGGTAGCTGGGGGGCAGGGAGAGGGAAGAACTCTGGCTTCATGCCTGGGCGGGGACAAGGAGGGGATTGGGGCAGGATCATGGGACAGGAACCAATCAAGGGCCAAAGATACACCCACTGTGGAAGAGGTATTTAAGATGGATTGTTCCTGTGGGATGGGGAGGGAGAGGGAATTTTGAATTCTGTAACCTTCCCTCCCAGTGCGCTGAATAAAGCATACCTATCTCAAAACTCATCCGAGTTCTGAGCAGTGAGTCACCGAGTCAGTAGCAGTGACAACATGCCTCTGCTCTAGGAAAAAAACCCTCTGAAAGAGGCAGTTATAAAAAACGAACTTCCAGTTAATGTCCTGATTTTGCTAAAATACCACTGACAAAAGAAGTCGAGGAAGATGACATCACATTTGAAATGCAATTGAATGTACATTTGGACAAAGTGATTAGACTCAAAGTTTTCTTTGTCCACATTTTGCTGAAAAAAATCTTAAATTCTTGAATTCAGAATGTTCAGAACAACGTTTCTGTCTTGAAAATCTTTTCCTTCCTTTTGGTCTCTTTCTTCTTTAATTATTAGCTGAAAGAAGGAGGCCTTACTAATTACAATAGATGTTTTCA
This sequence comes from Serilophus lunatus, assembly GCA_013399895.1. NCBI lineage: Eukaryota > Metazoa > Chordata > Aves > Passeriformes > Eurylaimidae > Serilophus > Serilophus lunatus. The sequence continues at coordinate 15,961 of VXBA01005107.1, forward strand.
ATATTCTATTACTCATTGTTTATTTAATCAATACATGTTAACTTATTAATTTCCCAATGTAGAATTGCTTACTCAGATGTGGATGAACAAATCCCTGTAAATTATATTAGCTGAAGATATTGAAATTCTGAGAAAAAAAATAATAAAAAGCCAAGTAGAAATGATATACATAATTGTTTTCTAATTTTTCTTTCCATTCTTTTTCCTAGTGATATGCTTTTTTTCCTATTATTATTTTTTGACAGTCATGCACATAATCAACCTACAAATCACTGTTGGGAGCCTGCCTGTTACAGACTTTCATGTATAATAAAACAATTGCATACTATATTGTAATAAATTGCTTAAAGGATTGACAACATGATTACCAAGACTGAGTAATGGGCTGGAATTTAAATACCTCATACCTGTGGATAAGACACAGTTAATCTTATCAGAATAGTATGTGGAAGACAGCAGTCTGATTTTTGACATCTAAATTAGTCACACAAAAGTAACTGCCTGAATATACAGACAAATGTTGATACACCATTAAGAAAGCAGGAACATGGCCACAGCCAGGAATAATGTAGCCTAGCAGATACAGTAGAAAATGAAGAACAAGAAAACTGCTAAATGATATCTTAATATATTTTGTAGATTCAGCTTCCTCTAGCTTTTTATCCAATGTCCTCCTACATAATTTCTGAGTTTCTTCGAAATATTTTTTCTACCGAATACACTAAAATTTCCATAAAATGAACAATCAGGAGTGAGAAATCACTGCATACATAATATGTCTGAGAAAAAACTGTTTTCCTATATCTACATAACACATGTTTTTCCAAGGAAGGGATAGAACAAATTCTGTTAATCTGCCATAACCAGTAAAGAAGGAATCCCTGAAGTTTTGGTCAAGAACCCTCATCTTCAAACTCCTATCAGCTAACATCTGAAATTTGAGTTTGAGATTTGAAATAATGTAGATTGTATTTGTATTTCGCTTAAATGACTACAATAGCTACTGTACTTTCATTCTAATTCTGCAGGAGCAACCCAAAGAGACGTATTGCTCAGTTCAGGCTCGAATGGTTGATCACCTTGGATGCAATACTGTATGTGATACTGCATTGGTGTAACACAAGGTAAGGCAAAGACAACTGATATTATGAAAAATGAGCCAAAGGCACGGCAGATGCAACATTTCTTGGGTAAGAAGTTAGAAGTTAAAGAAGTTAAAAGTAAACAGCTACTAGCTTTCTTACTACTTTTTAACAGGACATTTTAATGCAGTCAATTTCAAGTAAACAGTACCCTGATATGATTACATAAAACAAAGGAAGAAGGCAGGCAAAGTGAGAAGTAGAGTCCTATTTTATGCTACAGAACACCCTGCCATGCAGCAGGAAACCTGGCAAGTGAATTTACGAACAAGAAGCTACTTGTTCCATCTCTAATGGATATAGTTTTGTTGCTCTGGGTTTTTTTGTTTGTTTTGGCAATAAATCAATGTACCCTGTATGAGTGGAATTGAGGTCTTATGTACTATAGTGCTATTAATGTTCCTTTTGCAACTTTTGGTGTAAATATGTGCCTGAGGAAAAACTCCTGACTTGCCTGGGAACCAGACACCTCATCCTAAAATGTGACAGATACCTGACAGCCTATATTTGATAGCTGTAGTGCAATGTAAATTGTTATCTGGGGCTATCGAAGACAAATCCATTCTGTCAGAGCCTAAGAAGCAATAGTGATTATCGAGTAAAATGATATTTGCACCGCACAGTGGCTCCTCGGCTTTTCACTCAGCAGGGGAATGATCCTTTAAAAGGACCAAAATATACACATGAATAAGACAGAGAGAGTTAAAGCAGAGGGAAAGTCTGGGAGTGAATAATGGTATTCTAGTTGCCAAATATCAAATGAATATTTGAAAAATTAATAGGACAACACTTTAAACGTAAAAGTAATAGCCTACAGCCAGGAGAATCTGGACTACTAAGTACACAAAAACTTGGTGACTTCACATGGAGCTACAAAACTAGATTATTAATTGTTTAAGTACAGTAGAGTATCTGATATGTTAGTAGCAGTTTATATTAGGACTATTCTTTCTTAGCTGCAAGTGAACATCTGTCACATGTTCTGTGACATGAGCATGAGCTGATCAGTGGGTCATTTAATTACAGGGCTGCAGAGAACAAAGTCTCTAGCACTCACCTTGGTTAGGAGAGGTCATCTCTTTCTGATAATACATTCACCAGAAATTGTATTTCTTAAATGCCTCTAGAAGCATTTATGTATAACATTGAGTGATGGTATCACATAAATACTGGAAATAATATTCAGTTATCCAATGGCATCTGGATGACATGATCTCAAAAGAAAAATAGTAATAAGGTGAAGAACTTTACTGCTCTGAACTACTTGAAGTTTTCAAACTGACTTCTTTTTTTGGTATCTATATCAGTAAAACAAAATTCTGCCCAAAAGAAAAAGTCAGAGGAGAGTTAGACCACCCTCTTCTTCCCACTATCTGTCCACCTTCTCACTTTTACACTTTTTACCGGAAATACAAAGCATAACTGGTGGCAACCATAAATATTTTCCTTTTTGTTTCCCAGAGAGATCACCATATTACATAGTTATTATTCTGCAAAAATACCTATGAGGCATTGCCCCCGTGGACTACATCTGAAACACAAGGATCAGTACTGCATTCAAATAGGAAGAAGAAAATGTGTTTACAGAGCCCTTGGTAGCTGCATCAGGTACTTTTAGCAAACAATGTGTTTCGTTATAAACATAAAACATTATTAGTGGATTGAAAATGGAATGCTTCAGTATTTTCAAGGAATTTCAGATTAACATATTTCAAATTCAGAATTAAGTATTTTACTTTTCTAGTTTATTTCTCAATAGAACTCATTCTGTTTTCTAGACTATGCTTTTTGAATAACAAAGGTCATATGCCTTAATGCCAGAATTTTTGCCTTTGAAGTCTCACTAGTTTAAAGACTGTCTTCTAGAAAATATCAAGTCCTGATTTAAAAACTTAGAGAAGATGGGAATCACTGAAAGTGATTCAGAAGTATCAAGGTGCAGGGAGATTCAATGGGTATGTTTTCACTTGTCTGAGTTGGAGGTAATTGAGTGACATCTATTACACTAAGCCAGTAAGAACTGAGAGAATATTACTCTAATTTTGAGTTGGTTTTTAAGAATGATCTACTTAAAAATATCAGTAAAACTAACTGATAAGACCATTTTTCATGTAGATAGACAGCTTTTATAAAATGGTAAAATAATTGTTGACAAAATTACAGAATGACATTTTGGAAGATGGGAACATGAGAAAACAAAAACATACATTTCTTAGTTTAATGTGCTGAGTGGAATAACATGATTTTAAAGTCTTATACCAAAATATGGAAGCAGTTGCATATTACTTTTCCTTTAAATTGATTTGATCCAGACTGTTTTTTGTTAACATTCCAAATAATTGCTTTAAGAAATAGTCTAAGGCTATTGCAGAGTACATATTAATATTACATCATTATATCATATTGTTTCATTTTGCCTGAACAAATTAAAACAGCCCTGGAATAGTCATGCAATTTGTGAGAAATGTTACAGAGGGTTAAATAATCTCAAAATGTTAAATTTCAAGCACACAGCAAGAATGATCAAAAAAAATCTTAAATTTTTTGGAAAATTTTTGTTATACTTTGAAAAGACAAAAATAACATCTGACTTATGCTGACTATCAATATGATGAAGCTTGCTGTTAAACTTTGTTTTTCATTAGTGAATTATTGCCATAATGTATCACATCACTGAATGCAGTATAAATTTAAGAACCCAGCACTTGGTTTCAAAGCTCTCAGGCTTATTAGTAACAGATAGTTTTCATGGAAATGCAGTACCTGGTAGTGATGTCAACATTAGAAGCTACTTGCTTCTATATCCTACTAAATTGAGTCATTCAAATTTCATGTATTTAAGAGCAGAATCAGATCCAGACAGTCACTTTTTCTTTTAGTTTAGGAATAGAGACACATATCATATGGAACTGTGACTGAAGAAATATCAAATGCTCATTTTAAATATCCCAAGCCTCATGATTCCTTTTTGCACTAAAAAGTTATCAGGTCCTGGCTAAAATTATGTAGTTCAGATATCCAGTAATTATTCCAGCTGCCATGGTTGTTACTCCCAGCTGGGCAAATAATTTCCTCTGAATATTCACTTCTAAATGAATCCTTTCAAATTTACTGACTGCTTTATATTCGCCTTTTTGTGAATATTCTAGCAAATGAGTTGTTGTAAACAAGATGTGCCAATGTGAATAATTTTCTATAGCAATGACAGAATATTCAAATAAAATGAATAATTAATTCAACAACTTAAATATTTATACTTTCAATTCTGGCTTCTCAGGCCCAGGATGTTCTTTGTATTTCAGAGAATTCCTAGTGTGTCCTAAATTCTTCAGTTGTTTTTTTCTTCTACTCATTGATGTAAGAACATTTTTTTTCCTGTGAATTTAGAACAGAATTGTAATTTTATCTTTAAAATGCACTAACAAAACCTATTTTGTGAACACATTATTCACCACGGTCTGCAGAAAATTGTCTTTGAACAATTACTATATTTGAGAAATATGGTTGTGAACAATTCATATAAAAGAAGGAAGATAAATTGGCCCATATATCTATTACAAATAATTAATCCCAGACTCAGAGTTTTCTGCCGGATTAGAAAAAATATCTAAAACAGCACAATAGGAATTGTCGGTCAAAAAGAATCATTTAAGGAGATTCACAATTGATGTGTACTCTGTGGCTGTATTTGTATTTGTAAATGTTATTGCTTTTATTATTATCTCATCTCTTCTAAATGAAACAATGCACTTTTTAATATTATGTCTAGGTTTTCTGATTTTTGGACTTTTTTTTTTTTTACAACTGAGTTATTGTTTGTTTACAGTAACACTATTAATAACTAACAATTGTTAGGTTGAGTTTAAGAAAAATGTTAATCCCTTAAGGTCACCTTTCTACAAAATTATTTGTGGGGGTTACAAGATTAAAAAATGGAAGAATATGTAGGGAATCTGGAAATAAAACTCACATTCATTACATTTCTCTGAATGACAAGGACTAACATTATTATTTTTAAATGAGAGAGTTACTCCTGAACTGGTTTTTCACAGCTGACTTTAACTGCCATTGTAATTTCATAATGAAGCTTAATAATATTATATTCACAATATCAACATGTCTTTCAACTATGCTATTTATTTCAAGATAGTGTTACTTTTTTTGTATCCAGACCAAAAAAAACACACAAAACAACCAAAAAACCCAGGTAAACAAAAAGCAGTATTTTTTCTCATAAATCAGATTTAAACAGAGAAAATTTTTAGGAAATAGATTTTTAATGTTGTATGCTGATTCTGTTAGAACCTTACACATTTTTCTATCTCACATTTGCAATAGGGATGCTTTCATGAAACCCTCCTTCACAAAAATGCAAAAATGTCTGGTTTTTCATTTATTTCTTCTGATTTGAGCAATGGAGTAGCCAAAATTAGAAAACCATCCTACAACACTAGACTTATAGGTAAAACCAACCTTAAAAATACTAAGACGTGAGTAAAAGAATCCCTGCAATAGAAATTTACCAATCAGATATAAAGTCTTAATGGATGTGCAACCCTCATTGTTTGGGAATATTGGGCAACTCTCCTAATTGCAGAACATAAAGTCCTCTTTCAAAGTAGACAGAAGGACTTTTTGTATTCCCTAAAAATGAAACACTACTGTCTGAGTAGAACAAAAAACTAAAGTGTGTATGTTGAAAGACAAAGGACAAAGTAAATCTTCTTCATTTTTCCCTTTTTTAACTGCTATGTTCACACATGTCAAGCTATCAGTGACTGTACATGCAAGACTTTTACCTAAAATTTTAACATAAACTCTGCTATTCGCTGAATTTTGCAAGGCAAAAGCTGTTAGTTTGTCTTTTGGTGACATTGACATATGAAAACACTGGTTAGTACTGGAAATCCAGTTGCATAATTCAAGTAAGTGTCTTTGATTGTTCTCTAGAAATTTAGCTCTTTTTTGATAGTTCCTTTTTGGAACTATCACGAGAGATTAAAAAAATAACATTCAAATAATTTGCCTCTTAATTGGTACATAAACATATATAAATATAAATTGTTCAGACGAGCCAAAGCTTCCTGTAACTTTAGTTGTTATATTTAGTTGTCTTTATAGTACTTTTTTTTTTCACTTGAACTTTGCATTCTGACTATTGCTGAATAGATGTGATTGACAGACATGCTAAATACTGTCAAATTGTTGGATTAAGGCTAAAGGCATACACAAACTCTCTCTGTTCTGATTAGCAGATCTTTAGAAATGATTTTTAGAAACATCTATCTGTGACTATGCCAGAGGAAGAAAACCTCATACACATAAAGTTTCACTATGATATAAATACAGGAGGGCTTCTCTTTTTTGTTTCTTTAATTTGCATCTAACACTTTTACTTCCAGCCTTTGAGCTGAAGGAACATCTCTGAAGAGATCATGAAATGATCATACTCATGTTTCCTTTTCATATATATGTCTTGTTTAAACAAAATGCGAACTTGTCATAATAAAAGGAGGTTGTTCGCAATAACAGATGAATGTAGACTGAACACTTGAGACTATAACCTCTGTAAGAAGCAGCACTGTATATGGAACTTTGCATGTTGGATGGCACTGATGTTTAAGACATTGCTGGCAGCAACACCCTTCTGACTTAAAGCTGCGCATCCTCCTGTGATCATAAGAATTTGATAGGATTTCAAAACAAGACTATGTTTTACTTTAGAACCAATTTTGACAGAAAAGATAGGCAAACTTCAGGGATATAAAAGTTCCTCAGTGAAGTTATCTATGAAAGAATTCACTTGATGCAAAAAAATCAGCTCCAAATTCCCATTACATGACCATACTCGTGTAGGCAAAGAGATGCCCTGCATCATCTATTTTTTCATGGAAGGTGTGGTGGACTGACATCGGTAGTTGCCGGGTGATGGATGCCAGGTTCTCAGCAAAGCTGCTCTATTACTCCTCTATGCAGTTTCACAGGGGAAAATAGAATGAAAGGCTCATGGGCCAGAATAGGGACAGGGAGAGGTCACTAACCAATTACTGACATGGGCGAAATAGACCAAATTTGGGGAAAATAAATTTAATATAATACTAACCAAATTAGAGTAAGTTAATGAGAAATAAAATCAAATCTTAAAAACACCTACACCCTCACCCCTTTCTCCTTCCCAGATTCAAAAGCACTCCTTACTTGTTTTTGCCCTCACAGCCAGCAGTATAGGAGACAGAATAGAAGTTGCAGTCAGTTCATATCATGTCTCTGCTGCTCCTTTCTCCTCAGGTGGAGGACTCCTCACACTTGACTCTTGCTGCAATGTGAGGTCTCCCCATGGGAAGCAGTCCTCCACAAATTTCTCAGTGTGAATTCTCCCCATGGGCTACAGTTCCTCATAAACTGCTGCAGTGTGGGTCCCATGCAGCTTCAGCGTGGGCTCCTCTCTCCATGGGTCCTGCCGGGAGGCTGCTCTAGCATGGGCTTCCCAGGGGACGACCACCTCTGCAAGGGCTGGAGGTGGATGTCTTCTCCGCCATGGACCTCCATGGACTGCAGTGGCATAGCCTGCCTCATCATGGTCTTCACCACTGGTTGCAGGGCAATTGTGATATACTGAGTTCAAATCTCACTGAATGACATAATTATTTGGGTCACAACAAACTAGCTAGTGTGCCTGTGCTGGGGGAAGGGCCAAGGCTGCAGTCACATGGCCAGGGCGGCTGCCACAGAAGGCACATTGCTGTTAAGAGGGCACATGACAAGGGCGTGAATCCAGATAAGTAAACCATCATCACCAAGCCCCCCCTGGAGCCTCTGAGTGTATCTGTGTACAATTTTTGCAAAAAAAGTTTCTTTTCTCACTAAATTAAAAGAAATTCTCTTGGGTAAGGATTTTCTTTCACTGTTTTCCTTCTACAAGAATTTGAGGTAATAACAAACTGAAAGCTTTGCAAAAGTTTGGTTGACTGGAATGTTTTGAAGCCTTAAAGATAAGTAATACTCCTAGTTAAGCTGGTAGCTTCAAATCCGGGATTTTACAGAAATCTCAGATCCAGCATCTGGAGCCCCACTCCCTCCCTGCCCTTCTTCATTGACCTGGATTTCTGCGGAGCTGTATGTCTTACATATTCTCGCTCCTCTCTCTGGCTGCAGTTGCTGTTGTGAAGCAATTTTTTCTGGACTTAAGCTTGTTAGCCCAGAGGCACCACCACCACCATCACTGATGGGCTGGTTCTTGTCCAGTGGTGAGTCTGTCCTGGAGCTCGCTGGCATAGGCTCTGTTGAACCTAGGGGAAGCTTCTAGCAGTTTCTCACAAAAAACTACCCCTGTCCCCCCCCCATACCACAAGCTGTCCATGCAAACCCCATACAGAAGGATAGGCTTCCAGTAAAACTTTCTGGCTGTATTTTTAATGTTTTGTGTAACAGAAATATACTGTGTCACGGACTCCTTAGAAATTTATTTTTCTTTCTAGATTTCTTCAGCAACTTATTTCAAAATTGTTTTTTAAACTCCATCTTATTTTTTTCTCAATGCATTTCCTAGTACATATTGTACTGTGTTTATTCTGATTCTATGCATTCTCTTGGGCCTATTTCAATTTTCTCTTCTGTCTGGGAGCTCTTTAAACATTTCAACAATGTAATCATGTCCAAGGAAGACATAAAACCTTTCTATTGCTTTTACAGCCTAAGAAGTCAGCTTGAATTTGCTTTTGATCATAGTATACAAAATAAGCCAAGGCATCTCTCTACCTGCTATGTAAATATGTCCCTGGAACTGAAATTGGCAGTGATCAGCATAATATTGAAGAACCTTAGAAGTGGTAATGGGTTTACTATTAAATCCAAATAGAAACAAAAATATGATGGTCCCTTGCATTTTTCAAATAATAAATATAGTAATGAGAATTTAAAAGAAAAATCATTAAGGAAGCAATATTTTGGCAGGGAACTTAAATCTATAGAAAATTTTATTTTTATTAAGCATTTACTTCACTCCCATGGATTCCAATTATAGTGTTTGTGCTTAAAATGTGGCTGAATGAATTGTTACTGTCTGATTATAGGTGGTTTCATCAGAAAAATTCCAACCATATATATAAATAGAATAAAAGCTGAAATAAATGCATTGTAAGCTATGAGGAGAAAGAATTGAGTGCCATGTAGCTAGTGCAATAAAAAGACAATACCAACACTTAATGGGAAATGAATAGAAAATTATGACAATATTATACTGCCATTATGGAAAATTAAAGGCATATTTTCCTTCGGCACCCAGTCAGAGGGCATGTGTGATAACATAATATATCTTTTCCAGCCCAAATAAATATAGGATGAGTACATTTACAATCACACTACAGCAAAGGAAGTATATATTACACGTGTACATGTGTACTAGAGTAGGTGCTCCCTTGTTACATCATCAGCGCTAGTATAGCTGTTCTGAAAAATAAGCTAAAAAGAATTTCTATTTATCATTTTTATATCTGTAATTTCTCAGGCTTGTAACGCAGCAAGCCCAATCTTTAATTCTCTATGGCATAAAAATGACAGTGTATAATAGTTTTTCGTATTAAAAACTTTTGAAAATTGGTAAATGCTGGAATACACTTGGTCTCAGACTTCCTTCTACAGTGTCTCTGCATTCCATAATGGTTCAGCAACCAAATCTGAGTACAACAGGCCTGAGAACCTGCAGCGTGATCTACCCTGATGTAGTCCTCTCTGTCTCACTGGGCTGCCATCTGTCAAAGCAACTTGGCTCGAAGAACAGAAATGCTTTGTTCATCTTTCCTAGTAAAACTAACAGCAGAGGCATATACTTTCATTTGCCTCAGTGAATTTCTCATTTTCACTGGTGTCAGAGCAAAAGATAATTCTTTCTCAAAAAATTAACATCATATGAATTTTCCATTTGTCAAGGCTTAGCACAACTGAACTTGAATTTACATAATTTATTAAAGAAAAATCTCTCCATAGTACTCAGTCTTTAACTCCAAGCAATTATTTTAAGGGATTTCATTTTTTTGATCCATGATCTGTGTTGTTCCTGAGATTCTAGAGAGCCTGGTGTTCTGTGTACACTTTCTTAAGCACTTCTAGTACAAAATATTTTCTACTTTTTAAACAAAAAATGTCATTAACTTTCTTGATCAGATATTATGACATTAAACACTATCAAAACAGCAACAAACCTTCCTCCTAATATGTTTTATTAAAATGCTTCAGATACTTAGTTTATCTGCTTTTGCTTGCACATATGCATAAAAATAAATCTATTACCTTTCTGAGTCTTTTGGGAGGATACAATAAAAGAAACATTTAAGGTAAGACTAGCTGGAAGTTGCCATACCTGATAAGAAAATCAGCAGCAAAATAAAGGTTGCTTTCCTGTAATTCACTGCTTTTTACTAATAGTTCCCTCTTTTTCTGTGGCAAACCAACTATTCTTAGATGAAAACAGCTATCAGAGCACGAAATTCAGGAATAACAGGTTTTTAAGTGGGTCATGACAAAATGATGCGGGGGATTAAAATAATAAAACTTCATGTAAGGGCTGACCAATGAGATCAAGTCCTTTGTTCCTTTTAGCATTTTTGGACAAGTGTAGTATCATCTGCATGTTAAAAATTGTGGAGAACTTAATTTCTTATAAAAAGTTCACTTATGCTTTCTGGACTGTATGTGAAAAAACTAAGAACCAGCCTGAGATTTCTGGTATTTGATTGGATGAGTGTTGATGAAAATTCTTACCATTTATTGAAAATCAAGATCTTTAAAATATTTTAGGTTATGTCTTTGAGAAAGTGTTTTTCTCAAAAATAGTTTATAAATCCTAAATCTCTTCTTTGGAACTCACCTGTCATATGTGAATACAGTTGTGCAGTCTAAAGTTAATATTTAAATGTGGTTGTATTAAGTATAAATCCCAACAATTTTCAATGGATTTTCTGTTGCGCAAACATTTAGCAAAAGACTTTGTTTTTGGAAGACACTAATACCTTGTCTATAAGTTAACATTGATTGTCAGTTGTAAATGTGTTTCTTTTTCTTCTCTGAAATGAACTGGCATGGAGAACTGATTTTTTCCTGCTGTCTCTCTCAAATGAAAAACAAGCTGTTTCTCTTTCAGTGGGAAAAAGTGAATGGATGCAAGTTTTTACAAAAAGTCAGAGTGAAGACTCTATTTTCCATATAGCAGAAGTAGAATCGAATTGTCTTTTGCCACAAAAATATACAGGCCAAAGATAAATGTTCTGGGATGAGAATTACCAGTCAGAGCTGTTGAAATACTTTATTATTTACTTACTAAATGAATACACTCTGTGTGTGTCCTTGTTAAAGAAATGATAAATAAATGCTGCTATTAGGTAACTCAGAGTAGAAAAGATAAATAAATGCTGCTGTTAGGTAACTCAGAGTATCTTCATATATGTGGGATTGGAAAGAAGAATAGGTAATTCTCCCATAACCATTTAATTATGGCAATGTGTTGATAAGTGCCATATTTTGACCCCATCCCTTCTCCTCAAAATATTAAATTATTTTAAACAGGAGAAAACAACTGTGATAGTGAAGAAAATCACCTCTGCAGACCCTGAAACGTAGGAAATTCTCTTGGGAAGTAAGATAATTAATTATTCCCTGACAACATTAGGTGGTGGAAGGAGGAGGGGGTGAGTGGGAAAGAAGGGAAAAAAGAAGGGAAAAAAATAGGAAAACTAAAACATAAACTATTTACTACAGATTAATTTTTTTAACTCAAAGCATTTTAAGAATTTTTTAACATTTATAAATTATTTTTACTTGATTGAAAGTACCATTTTAGTGAATGTACTACTAACCATAACAGACTATTCAACAAAAATTACTACTTCCTTTGATTAAACTGTAATGCTTATGCATTTAAACCTGGAGCAGCTAAGCTCCAGTGGCATGAAAAAAATACAAATTAAATACTGTTAGTATTTAATGTTTGCCTGAGTAGTTTTGAATTGGTAAGTATAAAGTTACAAATGTTAGCCGTTCTAATACTTTTCAAATATACACTCCTAAAACTGTAAAAAGAGAATTATCTTTCTATACAATACTTTTTCCTAACATATTTTGAGATTATTAAAAAATCAGGAATAGTTTTCAGAGCTGGTTATGATAATCACCATTACCTTCACCACCAGCATCAGAACAATGAACTGCATCCTGCCTTCCAGTTGCAATCCTGAACATAGGCAGTAATTTTTGGTTGTCAGAATAAAATAACAGATACTGTATTTTAGTTAGTAGGTAAGTTAAATGTATCAATCAAACAATACAGTAATGAGCAGATTTGGGAAAGAAATTACACAAATATATTAGGAATAGCGTGATTTTCTTTGAATACAATTTTTCCTCCATATTAATCAATATTAAGAACATCAGTGAAAAACACATTTTCCTTTTTTTCTTTTTTTTTTTTTTTTTTTTTTTTTTTTTAAGTATCAGCTCTATATCTTTCAGGTCAGTCATAGGTTTTATATATTATAGGTGTATTGGATTGAGATTCCAAGGAGTATATCTGTTATATGGTTTGGCATATGGCTATTATATTCTCCTATCTTTTCTCTATAATTTCTTGATATTATATTCTCCTATCTTTTCTCTATAATTTCTTGAAGATTTTTTAGAACAAAGTCTTGGATTTTTCTTTGAGTCAGTTACTTACAGCCTAGCTATAAAGGCTAGCTCTTCATTGCCAGAATAACCAAAAATGTTTGATGACATTTTCATACAACATATGAGCCTTATTTTAAAAATTTTTGCGTTAAAGGCATTTATGAACAGTTCCTCTACATGTATCTGCAAAAGCTTCAAATTATGCTACTTGAGTTCTAAAGAAATTTAACTTTAGTCTTTTAATATATTTATTTTTTTCTCAACAAACTGTTAGCTCTGCATCTGTGTCAATTTCTCATTTGACTGTAGAATTTCCAGGAGTATGAGTAACCAAGCAGTCAATTTGTACTGTAACTTGAAGATAACTCCCTGAGAAGCTGCCAGTTTTTGCTTGTGAAGTTTTTAGTATCACTGAAATCTATTGCTTGTGGAAGTTTACCAGCTGAGCTGTTATGCAGTAAGATAAGGATGCTATGCAACCACCTGCATACCAGCTTACTTGTAAATGTACACACATCGAAGATGCCATGGTTCTTTACACTTCATAATTTTGAGTCATAATTGAGTAAAAATACAATTTTCAACCCTGGTGTTTTTTGTTGTTGTTTTGGGGTTTTTTGTGTTTTTTTGTGGTTTTGTTTGTTTGTTTGTTTGGTTTGGTTTGTTAGTTTTTTTTGTGAGACATTTGTGCTGGGTGAAGTTGTATATGCAAATACTCAAAATATTTCTTTCAGCATATTTCTTGGTCATGCCTTACACTTGTTGCCTTGACTTTCAGAAAACTTGATTACTGTTTTTTTGACAGAGGAAATATTATAGACTCTGGTTCAGTGTACTTTGTTGCAAACAGGTGATAGGGTGAAATAATATGAATTGGCATATACTACAAAATTGATCAAACTTGTATCTTTGCCATTTCAGCTGGTGCCCATGGTATCAGTGGAGTAGGTCATTGTGTCAGATTATTGTAGGTTCTCTTGTTGTCCATCTGTCTGTCCTTACTTTTCCATGTTGCCATCCAAGAACTTGTTATAAGAGCAGATGACAGCAACAGGAACCAGGCCTGGTAAGGCAAATTTTGGCAAACTATTTGACCAAAGATTCCCATTGTGGAAAACTGTGGGACAGGAAAACATTAATTCCAGACCTAAGCAAAGGTAAAGGTTTAAAATTAGCACACTGGAAAAAATTCCACTATGGCAAGCTGTGGGAAAGGAAACAAGTCCTTATATACATGCTCACTCAAGTTGTGGGAAAAGCATCCACTCCCATGAAAAACTGCGACTTGGACCGTATAAAAGTGGTACTCCAGAAATACGACTTTTGGGACCCTTGCCACTGAGAAGACCAGAAGTGGAAGCAGCAGAACACTACTGGAATCCATGTGATAGTGATCTTTTCATTTAACTTTTTCTCATTCTCTCTCTCATTCTCTCTCTCTTTCTCTCCCTCATATTTACTGTTTAATAAAATCCATACTATTGACTTTGGCATATGGTCTCATTTTCACCTTAATTTGGGCAGAGGAATCTTAACAGCAATGAACCAGAACATATAGCATCATTCTGGTACAAATTTCAGGGTATTTTGCGCTTGGAATTGACAACATTTCAACAAAAAGGGCATTCTTAGAGCAATATAATGCGGCATTTTAAAAGGATTGATTATATTCTTTATCTTCTTCTGCTCTTCCCCAACAGACATAACAAAGTTTATGTTGCTATATCATATCAAAATGTGTGACCAATTGTAACAGACAAAGAAGTGAAAAAAATATTTTTCCCAAGTCTCAATTAATCTTGTTTCTACTGCATTAAATCTTATTTTAGCTACAGACACCCATAAGAGACTTTTCAGAGGTTTTGCTGAGTTTAGACAAGACTGCACATGATTAATGTCACTCATCAACATTGGAGTATACTAGGTATATCAGATTCAAAGCCCACACAAAGAATTTTTCTCCAGTCTTCTCTCTCGTCATCTAGGAAGATGAAGAACTACATCTGCTAGCTGTCTCCCGGATGCCAGGTAAGGCTCTTTGCTTTTGCTTAAGGAATTAGAAAATGCATCTTAAGCAGTGGAAACAGCAATGAATGAATGAATTGTTGCTGTTGATCCCAGCAGTAAATGTTAAGAGTTAGACTTAAGACTAGCCCAGGAACATAACTCTTTCATCTCTTTTCCATGAATTCAAGTAATTATGTTGATGACATTAGTCTCTAATAAGGTTATTTATTATTTGATGTTTTTAAACCTGAAGGTTCAGCTTTTTTTTTTTTTTTTTTCTTTCATAACTGAAAAACAAGTAGTGCAGCTGTACGTGGTGTATCACACTCTTGTGAAAAAGAGCTGTAGGACGCAATGGCTACCTACCTCTGTTTGGCAGCTATCTTGATCCTAGTCCTTTGCATTAGCTATGATAGAGCTGTGCATGTGCCTAAACCTGTATCTTTTGATCTGGACTTGGTCTGTGGATTCAACATCTCATGATGATGGCCAGGCCTGCCAGGAGATCCCTGGGCTGGCTGTGCTCTGCTGCTCTATATGCTGTGTGACTCTACCCTGGCTGGTGCAGGCACTGCCCTTGCAACACTTGCTCTCAGAAGAAGGCTTTAAGGAGCAGCTTCTCCTTGCTGTTCCCTGACACAGTATCACTGAAGTAGGATTTTTTAGTTGCAATTATTTTTATTTGATAGTGAAGAAAATTAAATTATAAGGACACACTTTTTTATTTTTCAAGGTGAATGAAACCACCATAGCTATTACAAGCCTTTAAAGCTTATGACTTTTAAATAATTAAACTGAAGTCTGTAAACTGTGTCTTTATTTCTAGTATTGATGTCTGAAGACTTCAGGCAAATTTTGTCACAAGAAAAATAAGGTTGGCTAAGAAATCTTAGCTGTGATGTTCATAAGGAACAATGGATAACATGGATTGGGTTTGTCCTACTTGGCTATGAGTAAAGCAGAAAGGCAATACAAAACATGAAAGAGTACAGCATGTTTGTTTTTGTTATTTTATCTCTTTTTGTTGGGGGTTGTTTTGTTGAGGCTTTTTTTGGAACCTACTCAGGACAAAGGTAATTTTGTAATTAATTTTCATTTGTGTTATAAAGCTCCTTTTGTTTTATAGACTGCAAAAAGAAAGCCATAAATATATTTATACTCTTGATATTTGCATGTGACTTGGTTGGCAATGATCTGGTCAATATTTTAGCTCATAAAGTTTTCAGTAAGCTGAGCTGACCAGCCATCATATGTAATAAGCATCTAGGATTGACCATGGCATTTGGATCTGGAATTTGAACAGCCGTGCAAGTGGTCAGTTTTCTTTGATTAATCCCCTAATTAAACCTGGAGACTGCTTCTCAGTTCTGAATATAGTTCAGAGTTTCAAATTCAAAATATTTGGTTTCTCTAAAGGTTGTGCTTATTAATTTTCTTATTTATACTTATCTCACATTTCACTGAGGAATACTGTATGAAAATTGTGCTATAATTCTGGTTCTCACCTATTTAATACACAACTTTTTGTGATGGGTCCAAACAGCTTTTTCTAGGATATAATGAGGTGAACAGAGAAAACAACTACTAAGTGTGTAATAGTGGCTTTATATTTGTTAACTTTCCATTTGTTCACCTCTTACTACTGTTATGGGGAGAACTGTAGAGAGAATAAACTTGCAGGTTGGAAAAAGTTAATTCAAGTATTTTAACATACTTCTGTATGTAATCGAATTAAGGGAGTAAGTGTTTTGTTCCTTTGTTTTAAAGGATGATTTCTTTGTTTGGGTGGATTTTTTTTTGATTTTTTTTAACATGAGTGGGATGAAAACTAGCATCATAAATGTCATTGTAAGTTCGGATGACAATTCTAGGATACGTTAGAAAATTAGATTATCTATATTCTTTCTTGTAAGAGACAGGCAATATTTATATTATCAAATTTAACAGCAGATAAAAAGAAACTACAATGTAGCTTAAATGAACACTGAACTTGAGCTTGCACATAATTTTGGGGGAGAGATTAAAATTTTTATTTTTTTTGTTCTTAGCTAAATTGCTATTAGAAAACAAAGCCCACCAGATTTAAGATTTTATGTTTTATGCAGAGAAAGAGACAGAATAAGAATAATTTATCAATCCAAGTTTCAGATGACTGTATAAAGTTGAAGCCAGAAATATATTTTGTTGGCAAAAAGCAACTTTAATTTCCTTTCTCTACTTTGTTTGTAAAGTAAAGATATGAACCTTCATGCTTCACTCTAGACTGGTGCTTGTCATTGCACACCAACCTGTAGTAAAAAACAACAGCAGTAATAAATTATGAAATCTGTTAACCATTGGTAGGGGAAAAAGCTAATGGATGCAGGACTGTTTTAGGTAAACTAAAAGAGGACTGGATAAAAATTAAGAAGAAAATTTGTAAGAAAAATAAGCTGCAATGATTTATTCAATTTATTAAGGCATTATTTGACCACAGAAGTTTTAAATATATATTGTCTTTCTGTCCAACAAATTGATAATACAGATATATTGTATCTATGCTGGTTTTAATTTTCTTCTGATCTTAGTTCATGGTCACATTAGTCAGAAAATTCTCCTGAAGTGTTGTTGTCATGGTATAGAGTAGCACAAGGGGAATATTAGACCTAGAAGACATGCCATATCGTGTACAGTAAAATATCATGACTGTTTAATTCCAACAGTAAATACCATTTACATATAAAAGTTACTAATACTTACACATACAATTTACAATATTTACAATTGCATAGGAATTGTGAATGAAGGTTGTTATACATGCTTACTGCTATGTGCAAAAGTTAATTCACAGTGTGTTCAAATGAAAACATAGACTCAGGTTGCTATTGGATGACATTAAAACAGTCTTTTATTCCATTTGACATGCAGCATAACTCATTGCTGTTGTTCAAGGACAGTTTTGAGGAAATTGTTACACTTCAAAATAGAAAATGCTTGAGAGGCTTTGCAGAGTGCATTATTTATCTTACCATTTTGTCAAACTTCACTTTATATTAAAATAGCTGAAACAATGGAGCATCCATAACCAAAAATCAAGTTCCTGCATTGAGATATTTTTCTTGATTACAATTTATATTTTTCTTGCAGATGTAGCCCACTGTTGTAGTAGCCCCGGCGATCTTAGTAAAAACTCGAGCCACGGGAGACCAGTTTTTGTCCAGGAAGCCATTTAATGAGAGAACTCACAGCCTTTTATACTTTTTAGAAACCTGCGCGTTAACATTTCATTGGCAGAGACACTTGTTGTTAACCATTTCATTGGTCAAAGTCGAGCATTACACAATCTTCTTTTGCTTTGAGAACTTTCACTATGTTTTAGAAATATTCAAGATTAGTTCATGTTCAAACCATGTTTTTCCAAGAGACACCTGCTTGGAAAAATACGTTTTTGTGAAATTGCTTGTTATGGGAAAGAAATTTGTCTTTGCTCAACAAACTCCGAGACTACCGTGTTGCAGCCTCAAAGTGCTGCAGAGACCATAGCTATGTTTTGAGAAAATTTCACCATTGTTTTGGTATAGCCACATTCCTAAGTGTTTTCCAATTACCAGATGTTCTTTGTTTGTCTTTAGCTTGCCTGCTCGAGCTTCTGTGAGAAACAGAAACCTCTCAGGCTAACTTTGGATTTTGCTAGACACAGAGGTACTTATGCTAACTTTGAAACTCTCAAAATTTAGGCCCCAAAGCCTAGCTTTCAAAAATATACCACCAAAGCCCACTGCTTTGAATCTTTTGTCAGAGGAACCATTAATTACACAAAATTTAGCACTTTTTTATTTTATGTTTTGTATCCTATTTTTTGGCTTATTGAAAATTCAAATTGAAGAAGTTTGGAAGCATATGGAAATGTGTGATAAAACTTAAGAGAAAGGCGATCATATTTTTTCTCTTATAGTTAAAATAAATAATTTAGCTTCAATCACTTTTGAAACAAACAAAAAAACACCCTAAGATTTCTCAAATCAAATTAATAGAACAATTCATTATAGACTTGCCATTAAATGAGAGGGTCCCTAACAAAGTCTCACAAACTATAGTATTCTGTCCAAATGTGTCATCTTCTACTGCCTTCCAACACCATCACTCCCACAGGTAGTAGGTAGAGGTGATGGAGCATAGAGAAGATATGCATGAAAAGTGTAGCTTACAGAATAAGAATCTTAATGATCCCTTAGGAAACAAGAACACATGCATGAGTGCATGTAGATCATAATGAACTGGATTGGAGACAGGGAATGCCAGAAACCTCACTAAGTAACATGATTAAAGAAAATATGCTTTGGATAAACTGAACATTTCAAATTACTAAAAAAGCTTGTACTATTATTTAAAATCAAGTATTATTGTTTCATTGTTATTTACTATTAAATTTTTTTAGCAATCTTCTTTAGTTTTCCTGAAGAAGAAATTAAAACCAGAAAAGGTAAATAATTAATTCCACATCTAGAGATAAAAAGTAGGTACTGAAAAATGAGAAATTGTTCTGAAAGAAAAAAGAACTGTTCAAAAAATGATTGTTCTAAAGATATAGCTAAAGGGATCAAGGACAAAAAGGTAGCTAGATGATCCCATTGCCAGATGTTCAGTAACAAGGCTGACTGGATGTAGCAGCATGAAAGAGCTGAACCATTCCACTGTCTGACAGAACTAGAAATGGATGAGGTGTGTCTTCCACAGTACATATCTTTTCCTTTACTCTGGCAACGGCAGACACTGCTAAGGAGTTGGCTATCAGCCTCACACTATATGGAGAACATGTGAGTTCACAGTGCTGCAGTGGGAAAGTGGCAGATGGTGGTGCATGGGAAGGGCAAAGCCCTTTTAAGACTTTTTGTCAACCACCAGATCCAGACGTGAATCAGATAAAGTGCTTGCTGTGGCAGTTCAATTACTTTGGAGACCCTGATTTGATAAACATGCCTACTTTGATAAATGTTCGTAGAGCTGGAAATTGCATTTAATTTACTAAACTCATTCAAAATGAACATACTGTGTGTTGGGTTTACATGGTCAGATTTTGGTAGTAAGGAGGCTACAGGGATGGGTTTGAGAAGCTTTCAGAAGCTTTCTGCATGTCAGAGGAACCATTAATTCCACTGCAGGAGAGGTGGGAGAGAATTCAGGAGTGAAGTTGAGCATAGGAAGAAGGGAGGGGTGAGGTAAACTGTTTTAAGTTTTGAGTTAATTTCTTATTATCCTACACTTGTTGTCCCAAATGTGGACTCGTTCCTTGGTGAGCAATGCCAATTCACACACCGAGGCAAAGTATTTCTATTTTTTATTCTAGTCTGCACAAGGTAAGGAGCTGGGTGGTAACACAGAAAAGGATGGGATTACCTAATATTTTTATTAATTAGTACTCAAACCCCTATTTGCTACTTGCATATCTCACTTCTCATCCTAATTAGTCCATATGCGCATTTCTTCCCTCCCTTTGAGTCTGGTGTCCATTCTGAGTAGGTGATCAATGAGTTGATGCCCATGATCTCCCACTGCTGGAATAACCTTTACCCCCTTCTTCTGACTTCAGTCCAGATAACCCATTCTTCTTGAGATCGTCTTCCCTTTTCCTGAAAACAAAAGGTTAGCCAAGCAGACAAAGTTGGCAATGCAACTGCTTATTAATCAGTAGCTATAGCTACTGACAACAAAAAAATACAAAAATTTGATTAAAAAGTTTGATTCTTGAAGGGCTCAATATCATTCTGATTTGATTGGTAATAAATTAAACTAATTTCCCCAAGTTATATCTGTTTTGCTTGTAATTGTAACTATTGAGTGATCTCTACCCATCCTTATTCTGATCCACGAGTATTTTGTTATTTTTTATCTCCTCTGTCCACCTGAGGAGAGGAGTGATAGAACAGCTTTGGTGAGCACCTGTTGTCCAGCCAGGGTCAATCCACCACATCCTTGTTCGTGAGATGTATTTTGACATTCAATTGCATAGAAATGCTTTGTTAAATTTGGGGGGGG
>VXBA01005107.1:36819-55214 GCA_013399895.1 Serilophus lunatus
GGGGGTGTGTGTGTTTAGGCTTTTTGTTACATAATCTTTCTTTTAAAAAGAGAGATTTGGATTGTACACTTCTGATTTTTTTTTTTTTTTCAATAACAGATAAAGAAATGAGAAAATAGGTAGTAAGGTCTATGTTATGAAAGAAGAAGTTCAAACTAGGAATTCAATTATTGCCCCCCTTGCTTTCTCCACAGACAACTGTCCTAGGAAAATCCTAGGAAGCATGAAGCTACACCCGAAGAAGGATTTAATGTACTGTGGATGCACCTAGCTACTCAAATGGCCATTTCTCAAATAAGCAGACTACTGAACAACAGAAAGAACTTTTATATTCTCTGCAGGAATGAAAAGACCAACACATTGAATGAATCTACTAATACTTTAAAAGTCTAATGACAAACATGAGATGAAATCAATGTTCCGTATTTCTCTATAGCACAAAGCCCAAACAGCAGATTTCTTGTATATATGTGTACTGGGACCATTTGATGGTAATCTGATTGTTTCTAAATTTTAAATAAAAAGAGGGAAATTAAAAAAAAAAATGTTTCTTTGATCACCTTAATTTTCATAGTGCTGTGATTATTTCAGAACAGTTTATATTCTCTTCATTACAGGCTGAAAATTTCTTAATGTATACTGATCAGCATTAATTTACAGCATAGCAAAATACAATATACAATATGATGTTATTTGTCTTTTTTCCTTCAACATTGTTTGATTAATTAAATGCTCAAAGGAAGGAAAAATTATATCACCATATATGTTGACAAATTCAAGGGTTATTTCCAAAACTCTTTTGATTTATTGGACCCTTATATGGCTAATTGTTTATTCTTTTGTATTAGATGATTATTTGAAACTGCATCTTGTTAATTTCATTAGCCATTTAGACACAGCTATGCTAATTTAAAATTATCACAGATTCCATAGATGTCACAGTTATTTGTGAAAATTCCTTGTGTTTTTTCCAAAAATAAACCAAACATATACCACTATATAGCTTTGCACACACCAGCAGAAGTATCGTCCTGTAGGATAACCACTCTTACTTCAGTTCTTCTCAGGTATGGAAACAATGAATTGCAGGCTAGTGATATAAAAATCCAGATTGTATTTAAATAGGTATGTTGAAAATATAACTCCATGACAAAATTTACATTCAAATGAAATTTTCATGAATTGAAAACAGCAGATAGAAAACTACATTTTAGGATTTTTTTTTTCTAATATATGACCACATTACCTATAAGAAAAAGCTATTTAAATGATGAAGTCAGGAGAGACAGAGGTGGAAGTTTGCAATTATGAGCTATCAACTGCTCTGACATTTAAAAAATAATTTAGTGAGTTTTCTTCTCTTTGCAAAAATGACATTGGAGTGTAATGATTGATCTGTGCTTACTTACATGTTTCATTTATTTCAAAGACAACTCACATTTCTGAAAAAAAACCCCAAAATGTTTTACTCTCTCATAATGAAAAAGTTTTACAACCCTTACCTTTTTAGCTCTATGCAGATAGAGTTTTGATGATTTTTTAACTAACATTATAATAACCTTATGGTCTAGCTATAAATTATTTTATTTTTTTTAATATAGATATACTTCAGTTCTGTATTTCTGCTTAACTCTTCCTCTCCTTGTAAAAGAATATTCTGTGAATTAAGGTACCTGATCATAGCATGCATAACATCATAGAATTTAAATCCTACTTCAAACTTTTAGCCAAATGCAAGTTAGAGATTGCAAGGAAACCTATCTTCCGATTGATCAGCTCTTCAATTGAAAAGAATGTTACCAAGAAAAATGTGTGTGTATATGTGTATCAGAACATATATTCATTCTTTAGGATTTGAAACACAGTAATGAAAAATTAATAGGGCTGCTTTAGAATTTTGTAATAATAATAACTGGAGTTCAAAGCCAAAAAATATTTCAGGAGTGTCTAAGTCTTATGAAGAAGCCAAATATTTTTCTGGTACTTTGATTACTTTAATGAAGTGGAAGTTACTGAGGCTTATTTTAATAGTTTGTGACCTGCAAATGCAGATATTAACCAGAATAAAATGTGCACAGTGTAAGATTCAAGGGATTGAGGCTGTCTGAAATGGAAAGGAAATTTTGTTACTTAAGATTTTTGCTCAGTGATGCTTAAAATATATTTATCTCTGCACACAGATATTAAATGATCCATGAATGAAGTTTGATTTTCATATCAACGGTGGGAGGGAGATCTTACTGTGCTAGTCATGAATTCCACACCATCTTATGTTGCCTGAGATTGATCTCAGCTGCATACACGTTCCTGCATATCAAGTTATAAGTAGCTTAGATGATCAAAAGGATAAACCTCACCATTTATGTGCCTCATGTCTCAAATTCTTTAAAGCAAATAAATATTTAAAATACTTTCACGAAGGGATTGTCTCTTTTTTGACACAAGTCTTAAACAGATCACCCAAACTATGCATCCCATCAGTGGATCATATCAGTAAGTTGGAAAGCAGTTTCTACCTGCCAGAACTCAGTTTTCTCAAGGAACTGACAGGAATGGTCCAGTGGCCACAGTTATAAAGGAACAAAGACATCAACATAACACGTTATAAAGAGCAACCTCCTCCAAGCACAGACACTGTGCATCTCAATGCTTAGGAAAATAAGTGACCAAAGTCTGATGCAAAAAGGCAGTATAGAACAGGTAAAAGCAGGATAGGCTTCACACTAATTACTTGACACTGTACTTGGCAGTTGCATTTGGAACACTGTGTCTGATTTTGGGCTCCACAATTCAAGAAGGGTAACAACAGACTAACGCAATTTCAGTGAAGGGCCCCAAGCTGTTTGGAACCTAAAGCATTCACCCAGAGAATCTGAGATTCTAGTCCTTTTCTGCACTGAAAAAATGCTTCTTTAGGGGTACATAACAGCAGTCTACCAGTATATATGGAGAGGTTATCAAGAAGGCAGGACCAGAAACCACAGGACTACTGAAGCAAGGAAATAAGACATTGCTCATGAGTTGCAACAACAAAGGTGCAACTGCCTACTAGGGGAAAAAAAATCACTCTAAGGATAATTAAGCATTGTGACAGAGTGCCCTGAGATATTGTTCTCAGGGGTTTTTGAAATCTGATTAGAGAAAGTCCTCCACACTCTGATCTGAATTCAGGGTTTTACTGAAGACTTCCTGTGTTGCCTTCCAAGCAGAATGACTCTGTGATTTTGTAACTGAAAATCAGTTTTGCACACAACATAAAGGTAACTCAAAAAATATGTGACAGATTTCATATGTCACTTAGAAAATCAGCAGATTAAGTTCTATGCTTATTATAATGACATTCTGTACTACTTCTGTCCTTGTTATCTTGGTTAATGCTTTAGAAAAATGAGTTAAGGTCTCTCAGTGCTACAGATATGGATATCAAATAAATGTGTTCATTAAGCAGAGAGTGCTTGACCACTAAGAGCATCATGTCAACAGCAGAAATATCATTTTGATACTATTCATTTTTTATGTACATCAGGCCATATGCTGTCCTACCTCAGTCATCCCCAATTCAGAAGGCAGAGGAGTTGAATTTGTCTTTGTTTGGTTTCTAAAAATTTCTTTCTTGACGGAAAAAAAAAAAAAAAAGGACATGAAAAGAACCAGGTTGAGTTTTATTCTCCCCATACAAAATGCGAGGATCTCATTCCTTTATGCAGAGATGTGAGAATGAGAAGAGATTTGAGGTCTTATCAAGACTGAGGTACTTAGTTTGAAGAGAGTGTGATTTGGCCAGTAGTTTGAACTGAAGTTATTCTTCCAATATATAGTTAATATGAGATTTCAGCTAGGACAGACCTCAGTTTGTTGTGGTTTTTTTTTGTTGGTTTTTGGGGTTTTTTTGTGTGTGGGGGGGAGGGGGTTGTTTGGGGTTTTTTTTGTTTGGTTTTGTTTCATTTGGTTTGGTTTTAGTTTATTTCTTTCTGTGGGTATTTTTGGGGGGATCTTGGTTTTTTGTTTGGTTTGTTTGGAGGGGGGATTGGTGTTTGGTTTAGCTTTTTCCTTTGTTGGTTGATTCCTTTTTTTAAAGCCCTGGGATCTAGTTTTGCTTTAATTTCAAGTTCATACAAAATTAACATGCTGCGTTATGTAGTTCTGAATCTAAACAGTGTAGAATTATATTTTTGAATGTAAAGATAAAAGTAAATTCACTCAAGAACTGAAGCATTTCAAACTTGTTCACACAACAATGGTAATGAAGAATGCCTAAGTACAAATGAAAATGGGCATTGAGAGTTCTTAATTACAGGCAACATAAAAACAATTGTCATTGGAAAACTTCATCAGGAGCTAAGCTATTTTGCATTTCAGTGTCAAGTGTCAATGTCCCAGATTACTTATGCAAAGTAGTTGTACGTAGCTAACTAAAATTATTAACAAAAAATCATTAACATATGCTAAACTATTCAGGGTAAATCCTTCTGAATGAATGCCAACTTGAAACTGAGCAGAGTTCTGCCTTCCAATTTTAACAATTTCTGAGACAGCAATTTAAATCTTAGGGGCACTATTTCCCAAAATACAAAAAAAAAATTAAAAATCAAAGAAACAGAGAATTTCTTGAGTGAAGCAAACTATTAAAAAACAGTTATGGTCTTGAAGATTTTAGCCCAAATATCTCTCAAGAATTCCTCATCGCTGTGGTGGTTTAAACCACTATTTTTCACTAGAGGCATGCCTTATGATGACGAAAAGACTAAACAGAATTTGAACAGCAGGGAAAGAGTTTATTCGTCTGGGGCTCAACCAGGGGAAAGAAAAAAAGGCTTAGGGAAACCCCAGACTTAACACAAAAATGCACCCGACAAAAAGTTACGCAAAAAGGGAAAGGAAATTAAAAGGGAAATAAACAAACTGCTTCTCAAAGGCCAGGCAGGCTGCCAAGGAAAAGCAAGGGAAAGGGAAGCTGCTCCTCTCTCTCCTCCGATGGTATAACTCCCAGCCCTTGAAGTCTCTTCGAAAACACAAAAGAAGTGAAAAGCACCTCTCCCACTCCAGGGAAGCCACTTGGGGAAGCTTTTCACTTGTGAATGTGCTGGCTTGTCTCTGATGCCAATGAAGGTGGGCGGAGTCAAGCTGTGGGGCCTGGAAGCCAGAAGGAGAGGGGCCATGTTCCTGCTCCCCAGCTCGCAGGAAGCCGAAGAGAGAGAGGACTTCCATGTTCAGGCTTTTTAAGCCCTCCAAGTCCTCCGCGATTCTTGCTGTCTTCTTCCTGGCTTCACCCTCTTCTGATTGGCCAGTGGTCCGGGCTCCACCTCCTTTCTGAGATCTTCACTACCAGCAAAATGGCGGTTCCTGCCAAAAACCATGAGCTTGTTCCTTTTAGGCACCAT
Source organism: Serilophus lunatus (assembly GCA_013399895.1). Lineage (NCBI taxonomy): Eukaryota > Metazoa > Chordata > Aves > Passeriformes > Eurylaimidae > Serilophus > Serilophus lunatus. The sequence continues at coordinate 42,201 of VXBA01005107.1, forward strand.
GTTTTTACCAGCCGCAGGTCACCTGTGGNAGGAGAGGGGCCATGTTCCTGCTCCCCAGCTCGCAGGAAGCCGAAGAGAGAGAGGACTTCCATGTTCAGGCTTTTTAAGCCCTCCAAGTCCTCCGCGATTCTTGCTGTCTTCTTCCTGGCTTCACCCTCTTCTGATTGGCCAGTGGTCCGGGCTCCACCTCTTTTCTGAGATCTTCACTACCAGCAAAATGGCGGTTCCTGCCAAAAACCATGAGCTTGTTCCTTTTAGGCACCATGTTTTTACCAGCCGCAGGTCACCTGTGGCACTCTTGGAACGGCTGCTGCCTCCCCAGGGCACCTGCCGTATGCAGGAAACCCCCCCCAAGATGGGTTCTTGAGGCCAGTGGGACCGTGGGACCCCCCGCCGGGCTCCCAAGGTCGTCGCCCTGTGCTGCGGGCACTTGCTGCTTTCAGGGACCTGCTATGGGCGGCCGGGCTCCCGCAGGCACCGCTGGCAGGGAACGACCAGCGGGCGTCTGTGCCGGGGCGTGCAACCCCCGGGAGCTGCCCCTGCTGCCGCCGGAGCCCACCGCAGGTAACAGGGACCGGAGCTGGCTGCCGCCTGAGGGGGGATAGGGAGTGGCGCTGCTGGAAACTGCCGCTGGGAACTGCCGCCACTTGTGCCGACTCCGCGCACTCCGCTCCGCACTGGCGAGGGACCTGGACCTGCTGCGGTGCAGCAGCTGCCGCCAGGAACTGCCACCGCATGGGCACCAGCCGTGAGCACGGACACCACTGGCAGCCGCTGTCAGGGGAGGGAAGGTGTGCATGCAGCAGCCAGGTTCCACCCCACTCATATCTCCGCTGCCACGCCGAGCTCTTGGTGAGTCCCTGCTAGAGAGAAACTGTGGGGAGATGGCTGGAGCATTCTCCCGCCTCCCCTGAGCAAGAGACCAAGCAGGAGGAGGGGGGGAAGAGCCTGGTAATAAAAACAGGTTTTACAACAGAGCAGGACCCCTTTTCCTCCCCCCAGGACCCTCCCCCCTGAAAGACCCAGCACCCCCCTCCCAAACCCCAACAATCATGTATGCTTGGTCACTGAAATGAAGAAGAAAAATTAATGCAATCCCAAAATTTTACTAATTATCCAGTTTAGAAAATACAGTAGGAGACAGTGCATCATGGGAAGTAGAATTAGAGGAACTTAGTCATGTTTCAAAGATAATTATTTATGACTGTGTGGTCAAGAGCTCCTGAAGAATTAACCAAAACTATTAACTCCTCAAGTGTAAGGAATTAATCTATAAGTGTTATCTATAAGTACTCGAACAAAACTTGTTGAATACAAACTGCCTATTCCACCACAGGCACATCAGAAAAGACCAGTGCTGCTACACTGTGTGGTAAATGCTTTAAGATTATGAAGAACTGATGAGGCTGCTTGAGAAAAACATGAGCTGCGCCTCTTGCTTACCTTGCACCTGGTTCAAGTGAGACTTAACAATTGAATGGTGTCTGTTGTGAAACAGAGATCTCTGACGTTGTTCCAATGAGGCACAGAAGAACTCCTGATCCTCCCTACCTGCCACAAGTCACACTCCTTTCCCTGTGAAAAACAAGTCTTGTTATAAGTCTGGTTCATTAACGAGATAAAGATGCACTCAAAGACCCTCTGGAGAAGATCAAACAACCTTTACTGCAACCTCAATATGTGAAGGAATAAAGTATTTAGTCTACCTCTTTTTTCAGCTACAAATTCTGACCAAAAGTAATGGAGACAGTCATTAAGCTTCATTAACATCTTAGCTTGCACACCCCTTGGGATGCAAATGAAGGAGAACATCCATTGTATAATACACGTTTGACAAAAGTCACCAAACTCCACTTGTAACATGCAATAATTCCATCTCTCGGGACAGGCCAAAATATATAGTATGAAAGGGAGGTTGAAAGTGGAAAAGGCTGCAGGGGGAAAATACCTCTGGAAGGGGAAAACATCTTTGTCTGCTCAGGATCAGTACATGGGCTGTGTCTCTCCTCTCCTAAGGCACACCTTTCAGTGAGCTTTGTGCTTCCATCCGTGGTGGAGTACACACAGGAATATTCATTTATATGTATATGGCACTACTAGAATCTCTCTTGGTGTACTTTCTTATATTAACAGTCTGTAGTTAGTGCATTTATCACCATCAATCCAGAACCTGCTTTCCTATTACTTCAATAAACTATACTATTTTTAAATCTTGATTGTGCAAAGTCCCTATGGAATATGATCAGATTTATAGTACTGGATCAGTAAACTGCATTATTTGTGCACCTGTCCTTATGTAAGTTCTTCTTTTGAACTCAACCAGGCATAACGTGTGAAATTGGCTATAATCAGAAATTAGGACCAGCTGCATCCAGTTCCTTTAATCTCTGAGGACCAGCTGAAAGTCAAGGTGAGTTATTTTCTGATAAATTCTTATACCCAAAAAAAGGCATCCTGAAATTTTTAATCTTATCAGAAGCCGTTGAACACATTGAAGTCAGCTGCATCCTTAAAAATGGCAAAGACTTTTCTAATCTTTCAAGTTCCATACATCTTTTATACTTGACAGTCTGAAAAGCTGTAACCATTCTCCTCGTTTCATTCCGACACCAGATGTGAATGTCATAATTTTTATATTTTAAAGTTTTACCTAATCTTATCTAGGTTCATATATGACTACTCCCTGTAAACTTTGAGTTGTTTTTCATGTTAATTTTAATGACTGAATTGCATAATATCTGTAATAATAGTGTATTTTACAGTTTATCTGTGTTTAACCTGAGCATTTCTTTTGAATGTGCTGTTATGAAATAATGCACCCTTATTCATATGTAATTAAGTAAGCAGGCACTTATGATCCCATTTTAAAAATATTTTTATAGTTTCAGAACATGGCACACTATATCCTTGTATATTTTGAAGAACATAAATTTTGTATTTGTATTTACTTTCACATTCTTTGTGGTTTTTTGACATTTTGCCATTGGTGAATAAAATATAAATTCCCCAGGAAATCTCATGCTTTTCAAATTAATCGCCAAGTGTTCTTTTCTGTCACAGTGCAATTCAACCTGAGATAAACAGCAAGAGCACTCTTTTTTTATATACTTTTGTGTTAGCAGTTGCTCTTTGAAGTGTTTTTCTCAGTAAAATCTGTGACACTAATAAAGCATTACACTACATACGACTGTACTGTGAGCTGTGAATCCCACTGAAACAGTGAGATAAAAGCCACAGGTATACATTCAAACAAGGATATATCTGAATAATTCTAGAAATAACTTAAAGTGTATTTGACATAGCAACATGGTAACTCAATTTATTCTTTAAAATAAAGTCATGTTCCCAATCATGTCCTGCTGTAAATTGTTGAAGCCAGAATTGATGTTTCTTTTTGATTTTTCTCTCATTCAGAATGAAGACAGAAAGAAAAAAAAAAAAAAAAAGGTAACAGTGTTAGGTATTAAATGTTGATATTAGTATTGATTTAATGGAAAGTTTTCAGAAGGGATAGAGGAGACAGGTGCTGGTGGGTTGGCAAACACATCCCAAGTGTCACAAGGAGACACTAGTCAATCATGTCAGAGTGATCTGGAATTTCTTTTAGAGTCAGAATCCAGGGTAATTTTGCTTTTTCTGTGTTATATTTACATGGTGCAGGAGAATATATACAGTAGATTATACAGTATGTACAGTAAAATTAATGTAGTGTTGTCTTTTCAGTTAGTCCCAAGATATTCTCTCCTTAATAGCATGAATTTTTAACCATATTCTGAGTTTCCTACGTATAACCTAAAGATCACATTTGCTAGCCGGGAAGAGGCTGAATTGCCACTATGTCAAAACTTGCTTCCAAACATAAATAGAGGACTTTTTAACAAGGTTCTCACATGCCCACGTTTTAATTCAACCTATTATAAAGTGTATTTTTGATGACATTACTATATCATCCTTATAATATCCACATATTTATACCAGAATACCTAATTTTCTATTTGAATACATGAATAATAAAAAAGTAAAGAATAAACTATAATATAGACAACGTGTTAAGATTCATCAACTTATAAAAAGTAGTTATTTTAAAGTGTTGTTCAGTCATTACTGAGAGGATTGCATTCCCGCAATGTCTCAAAGGAACCATCATGAGAACAGTTTGTATGTGGCCAAACAGGCAAAATAGTCTGCTAATGTCAGCATCAGCTCTGATGTCCTATTGTTGTTACAGTTTAACCAGGTAACATTGTCCAAGATCAAACTTGAAACAATAGAAGACTTCATAACCAACAAAAGATATACAGTGTATTAGCATGCAGTCAGTAAACTCAAATGTGTTCTTTTAGTTTAAGACAATGCATGCCAGAAGGCGGAACTTCCTGTAATAGAAAAACTCCTCCCTTCAAATTACGGTACATTTTGAAATTATGAGACTTTTCAAAATGTAGAAAAATGAATAACAATTTTTGCTAAAAATGGAGAGAAAACCAGAACAAGACAATGTTCAAACAAAACCAAAAAGAGTTATCACCCAAAAATTACTCTCCCTTCAGGGAAAGTGAAAAAACTGGGCTGTCTTCGATGCAGTTACAGCCACAGCCAGAAGGTGATGCTGGTGGGCTCCTTGGCAGTGGTGGGCTCCACAGGCCCAGTGGCTCAGCAGGAAGACAAGCAAGTGGCAGCCGGGGATTCCCCTGCAGCAATCAGAGCAATGGCGGTGGCAATAGAGCAGGGCTGGGCGCCTGCAGCAATAACTCCATTCCAGGAACACAAGGGAGAGCAGGGATAGTGGCTGCTAATCTGGGGGCAATGGCAAGCGTGGATGAGGAGCTCTCTCCTGGTGACAGCAGCAGCACTAGTGGCACAGACCAGGTCCGTGTGGTGAGTCAACAGGTCGGAGCAGTAGGCGGCGGGAAAGTCAAGCAGGTCTTTCCATGGCGGTTGGCAGTGGTAAGCAGCAAGGAGCTGGCAAGTCCAAGCAGCAGGTGTCAGGTGGGGACTGGCTGTGAAAGCAGGGGAGCTTTGGGGAAAGACAGCACAGCTCCAAGCAGAATCACAAGCAGCAATACAACACCAATCCCAAGCAAAAGAGTGAGAGAGAGAAACAAGACCAGAACTTCTTCTGTCCTTGCAGGACTTTCTCTTTAAGGGAAATTCTTCTCTCCTCCATGGCTGATACCTTAGTGGCTGTTTGTGCGTGTTCTACCTCCACACAGTCTGGCTCTGAAAGAGCGGGGCTGATGAAACAGGGAGCAGAAGTGACTCTCATGTCTACCTGCCCCAAACCCTCACGGTGGTAATGGGAAAATGCAAGGGAATCCAAATCACAATACATGTGCGGAGGTGTTTCTATAGTGGTGTGTTCAAACCATCAACTTCTGCTGTAGAGATGGGTTCTTTGTAGCTGCAAGTTAATGTTTCCTCCAAGAGTCACTATCAGATCCACCACTGAGGGACTGAGCATATGAGAAAATAAATAAATCAAAAAATTAAAGACTTTTTCTTACAAAAAGTCCATACAACAAAAGTTTGTACCTTTTTCAAGTTGAAAATATTTTTCCAAGATAAAATATGTTCACAGTAATGAAAATTTTAATTTCTGTAAGAACTGCATTTTTCATGAACATGCAAGACTTTGTAAAATTAAGACATCTTTTCATGAATTTTTATAAATTTTGCTTTTGGTATTTAAGTGGTAGTCTAACTGCTTTTAGTAGCAGTTTCTTCAGCTGCTGCTCTGAATTGCAGAATAATTCTAGTAAAAAGCAGAAGTGCTTTGGTAGTGAGACGCAACATTTTTAAACATTGATTTGTGTTTCTTTAGCCAAGGGGTGATTCCATTGTGCACAATATCTGATTCACCAATGTTTCTTACCTGCAAGTCAGAAATCAGTTTTCAACAGAGCTGATTTCACACTTTTCACTTTTGCAAACCACACACATACGGAAACCTCAACTCAGAGCCAAGACGATGCCATGTTTTTTCAGGAACTATTATCTTGCTCTAAATAGGCATATTGATTTCAGAGGCATTTAAGTGGTAGAGAACATTTATCCTTGATCAAACCAGTAGCTTAAATTTAATTACTGTCTTTCTTCTAAGAATGTGTAGCCTAGCACAATGCAAAGTCAAATACCCAGTCCTCTTTTTTTTTTTTTTTGTTAAATGTTTTCAATACTTTTGAGCCCTTCTTCTGCATGTTTGATCTATAAACAGATGAATATAAAATGAACTAAATAAATCACTAGTGACAGGTTCAAAAGAACCCTGCAGTTCTTTTTAACAGAATGCTAAATGAATATGGTTATACATATAAAACAAATTTGTTAATGAGGTTGGATCAGTGCTCTGAACAGTATGTAACCTTTGCCATTCTTTTGTAAATTTTAATGAAAATCCACTGCTGGTTTTGTCACACTGAAATAAAAAAAAAAATAAAAAATCAAAGTCTAACCAGTATAGCTTTATCTTGTGTTTACTTGTTTTGAATGTGCTTAATTTTATTTTTTTTTAAGTCGAGAGGAGCCAAATTTGAATACTTATGTATCTCTTTTGAGAGGGAACAATTCCTGCTGATGCAAACAGATGGAATGGGATTCAGGTCCAGTTTTAATTACTTAACCCTACAGGCAATATGTGCAAGTTCGTAATTCAGTAAATAGAGATGTAGGCTCAACTCTGTTGCATCCACATAGGCCCAGACTCTAACTGTCTTTCCATGAAAGCATGGGTCTGCTGTAGGTCCTGTCTTTTTTTCCACAAGTTCTGTGCAAATATCTCAGGTATCCAAGCACATTTCACGTACCTTTAGATGACAACATTTAAGTAAACATCTCTATTAATACAAGGAGAGCTTGAACATTGAGTAAATGTGCAAACATCCTCACATAAACACCTCAATTTCATTTCACTTATAGGAACTAATTTCTCCTTCTTGATGTCAAAGTTCTTTTGCTTTGCATTCCAGTTAGCTCAGGATTATTTTTCTTATCAGTTGAGAATCATCATATAAAATTACACAAAATACTTTTGGGCCAAAATTGCTATTCAAAGGAATAGACAGTGGCAGACAAAGATTGCCCTGCCCAAAAATCAGCTTTTTTTTCAAGATTTGTAGTTCTGTCATATTTCAAATGCTGGNTAATTGATCATATTGCTCTTCTGCTTTTTTGAACAGGGGCAAGTAGGATAGAAGACAGTAAGTAATTCCTTGATTTGGAAAATTATTCTACAAACAACGCATTCATCAGAGAGCTGCATTTTCACATCTACAGAGTGTTCTGATAATAGGACACTTAATAGAAAAGTAAAATTTATCATGATTAATCATCATGAAATCATACTTAAGGAAGAGCTATTCTTATTGAACTTTCCTATTAATACATTAACTTTCCTTTCAAACTTGATTCCTTCCAATTATTAACTCAACCTGCTGCTGTGGAAGGGTTCTTTGGCTCTTGTTGAAAAGTATTTCAGTGTTGGACCGAATACGTGCAAGCTGCATTCACATTCTTCTGTATTAATTGCCTCATACTTTCCTCTCTGTTTGGCTAAAACTCCACTTTAAACAAGTTTCCTATAAACATTTCTTTACAGATAATAAGTCACAATTGACTATTAAGCAGGTTATTGCAGCTTTAGGATTAAACCATATTACACAGATCCAGAAAGATACATCTTTTTCTAAGCATTGAAAGCTGACATAAAATCATCTCGTACTTAACCTCCCTGTATTCCAGGGAGAGAAAAGGCTTTGGAAACCAAACAAGAAACTTTTCCAAAAGAAGCAATAATGAGGCATAGCTTCCTCAGATTGTCCATTTAATATCTGAACTGTGATGTTAAATTTTCCTGTGTCAAGTTTCTTATATTCTCCCATTACAGCATTTTAAACTTTCTTCATTACTTCTTTCTGGGATTCTACCAGTTTTGTACACACTAATTTGGCCAGTTAACAAGTGCTGATTGCCTATCTGTCCTCTGCACTTGGCCTCTACATAAATCCTACAAAACACTTTACATCTAACCGCATCTAATATGTCAAACTAAGGACTACTACCCTGTACAGGCTTTTGGAAGAAATTCAATATTTTACAGATGTGCTCCTCTATCCAATCTGGTAAACGTTCAGTAGCTTTCCAAAATTTTATGGGAGAAAAGAAATGGTGCAAATGGATAAGAATGTATCTTTATATTCTGATACATAATCATTATGGCTATTTAAGTCTTATTTTCTTTGCATTCTAGAATTAATCTTTACAGTCATATTTTTTCTAGAAATTATGTGCAATATAAAAGTGGATAACTTTTTAAAATCTTGTTCTATATTGGATCACCTCATATCTTGAAGGAAATTTATTTTCCTTCCTTCATTTTTCTAGATGATGTATTTACCTGCTCAGCATTCAGTTTTAGATTTAGTTTCAGATTACATAAAAAATATAAGCATACTAACTCAATTTGCATTGGCTCCAATATTCTTTGACTACGACCCAACATTTTGGACCTATATAAAGCTGATGTAAAATGCCAGCAAATCAGAATTTTAGTACTGGATACTAAATTTGCTCTTACTTTTACACAACTGTATAGATGTATTTTTTTTCTTGCATCCTCTTTGTGGAAAAAAAGATATCCTGTATATATATATATTTGTCTTGTAACAATAGTTTGCATCAACCTGTGGAATATTTGAGAACAGCAGAAGAACATGTTAATATGTTCTGAAACACCCGAGCTTTATAGTTATTTTTGAAGGGCTTAGTGGTCTATTCGGCCAATTTTAAATCCTAACGATAAGTTTCAAGGTGCACTGGAGTAAAATTAATATTTTTAGGGGGAAAAGTATGCATATGTTTCAAAACACATTATAATTTCTAGCATACACATCAAGTCAAAAGTATATTATATTCTTTCTCACTCCTTCTAGTGTGATTGGCCTTGAATTTACAGGAAAAATACTGTTTATCTCCACTGAGCCCTTTTTAGTTCTTCTAAAATGCTTTGCTTATGAATAATTATTTCAATAAACAGCTAGCATTAGCACAATGGTTATGTTTACTGAAAGAAGAAATTTCTTTTAATCACAAAATTATATATTGTCATGAAATTTCAAGAGCTTAGACACATGTTCAGTGGTTAATGTAGATCTGTATGGTTTTAATATTTGAAACTTGGAATTGGTTTTCATAATTAGGAGAAAATAAATGAACTGCAGGTGGAGTACAAAAAGGAGAATGTCATTCATTCATTACCTTCTTACCCCTGCAAAGAAAACTAGGAGGATCTCAGATACACTTTTTCCAAAACATGTTTCTAGGCAAATCATGAAGAATGTTTCCTAGTGATGATATGCTTCAGAGTGACTCAGGTCACTTGTCCTCCTCATCAGCTACGATTCTACTCCTCAATATGTCTAGCTTACAGTTTGTAACACAAATAACAACAAAAATGTTCTATGTGTGGAATCCAAGTAAAAACAGACCCACTTACTGATCTCTATACACTTAAAAATACCCATTTAGCTTAGTCTATAAGGTATGTTTAAGCCATTAAATATGTGCTATGTTTATTTTCTACAAGTTTTTAATCGAGGCATAGTATGATACTAAACAAAAGCATCACCTCACCAAGTCAGAAATTTTTCAGACTAAGCTGCTGGAGAGTTTACAAAGCAATGCAGATAAGCAATAAGCACATTTAAATTCTGTGGTCATCATAGGTTTTCACATGAACATAGTCCATACTGCCTGAGACTTGTCTAGTGACTCAGCTAGAGGAATAGGGATCAAATATGTAAGTTTCATTTACTTGTTCTGTGTCTTTCCAGGACATGAGTTTCAAGTATTATATAGTGCATAATGAAAAGGCAGAAGGATTTAACTCACTTGAGTAATCCTATTTCCTAACATTCATTATCAGTAACTTCACAGCTGCTGTATGGCTTACTTATTAAAATAAAAATTAGGAGGAGAAATCTGTTGATGTCAGATTTATTCCGAGTGGCAAGACTTACCACCTGACATATTAAGTAATTAGAAGGGGGCTTTAGCAGAAGGTTAGAGCTCAAATATTATACAGAGTTCATTGCTTGTCGTGCTGAAATGAATCTTGGCCAGAATAAGAAATTTTCTCAGTAATGCTGTACACTGACATTGTGCAGAGATGTTTAAATAGTTTCTCTCTTTAGAGTCCTTAGTTTTTTCTGCAGATAATCATCTTCCTTTGTTCTGTCTGTCTGTCTGAAACACCAGCTCAGCGATTCATCCTTAAGTAGGAAAAAAAAGATGAATGATTAGACAGAAGTACATTTCTTTCAGGGGAAGCACTATAGGTGAAGGCAAATTTCTGAACAGAGATGATATTGAGTACATGATTATATATTTTACTAATTTAGAAGCTGCATCCTTGGTGATTTTTTTTTCTTTCATTATTCTGTTGTTCTTTTTTCTAAGACAGATTGTTTTTGTAAAAATGATACACTCCATAGTACACTTATCCACTTGTCCTGGAAAGAAGAAGAAAGAAATCTAAGTTGGTTTGGAACAGGCTTCCTTGCTGTGTACTGCTTGCTCTTCTGAGAGTCACATCCTAAAGAATAGAGGTCTTCTAGGTGTGCATTCTTAAACAGATATGTTAACAAAATGGGGGAAATATGAACAAAATACTTGCAAGAAGAAGAGTCTCCAGTCATACTAGAGATGATGCTTTGTCTAAGCACAATCTTATGCATGGCTTTATGGAAAGGCTATTTAGCCTCAACCATTTTTGACTGGTCTTTAACACACAAACCATTGAACTGGGTGGGAAAAAGCCCCCCTCCGGTCCTGTGGTGGCAAGCTTACCTTTCATTCTTATTTGACAGGCAGGTTTCGTTCTATGTTTTTTTATTCAGCTGTGTCACTTACTGATGCTTTCAAAATAAAGCTTGTAGATAACAAAAGCATCATCTCTGATATTAAGGTAATCAGAAAAATAGATGATAATGCTTTCAGGCTGATTTTCTTCCTTCAGAATAGCAGAGCATTTGTTACCAGTAGGATTTAGATATGTTTGTATAAAAAAAAATGAAACTTGCAGTTTAATCCTCTTTCTCCAGATAAACATCTAATTCCTACTACAAAAGGGAAGAAAATTATAAACTAGCAAAATATTTTGTTGTCTTCCTGAAGGGAACAGTGGATTTGGTATGGTAATAGAATTTTCCCCAATATATAATTCCTGAATCTCCCCCGTGGTTCTGTACAATCATTATAAATAATGTTTCAGTAAACAAAATAAGAGAGCAATAATGAAAAGTGAATTAGCAATCTTTTGGACAGACAGCTGTTTTGGGTTAATGTGCATGCCAGTTTTTGGAGACATTCCTTCTGGTTTATTTGAACATACTTAATTTGCCATCATAGCATACAACAGACACCAGTAGAGAGCTGTGAATGTTTTGGGGTTGCAGTTCAGCATCCTCACAGCTGGCCCACAAAATGTAGCGTCTGATAAAGACTGTTTTGTTTTAAAATTCATTAAAAGGAAGGAATTCATCTGTCATTAGCCTCTTCATTGACACTGCTGTTTGCAAAAAGAAATCTGGCCTTTTGAATTAGCAAGGTTTGGGGTAGTGGAGTGGGAAAAGTTGTGGAGTGTTTTTAGTACAGTTATTCTTCACAAATAATCAGTGTATTCTTATCTCTCCAGCCCTGCTCACTGGTAACTGTTGGGAGTAAGACTTTCTTGGTACAGACTTTCTAATCGGGTCAATTTGGGATTGTTTTCAAGTAGCATAAATAAAAGTTATAGGGAAATACTCTTTAACATGCCATTTTTTCTGATCCAAATAGAAATGTATACCATCTGTCACAGCACAAAATAAGAAGCTGATGTTGAAGACACGTTATGAGTTTTTTAACCCTAAACATCCAGGACTTTTAAGGGTCCATTTGATACTCTTCATTTAGGAGAATCCTTTTCACTCAGGGATAGAAACAGTGATATAGTTCCTAATATGGCATACAGGACACAGATATGCAGGTATGGGATAAGGGATACAGAAATACAAATTTGAGTGAGAGGCCAACGAGGGACAAAGTTTCACTTGCAGTTTCCCTTTCCACTCCCATACTGTAGGTAAGAAACTGAACATATTCATAATCTGTCTCCAGAGACAGAAATTCGTTTCTTCTTTACAAATTTATTGACATTCATTAAAACAAAGAAGCTACTTCTCACTTCATGATGAGCTGTGGTTTGGAGATCGTATTTGCTCCTTTAAATGAAACACAACATTTTTTTATAACAACAGAGAGAGTATTACACAGGATGAGCTACTGTGCAGTAACGCAGGAGGACATGGTATAGACCGCAAGCTGAGGAGTATTCTCCTCACTTTGTTAATTAATGTAGCAACTGGAATCAAAGAAGAAGCCAGATGGGAAGTGTGGTCCAATACATGTCTCTAGGCCTTTTCTTTCAAGCATTTGTTTTTTTAAATTTTAAGTTAGTATTATATACTCTACAGCATGTAAAATTTCACTTTATAGTGGGGGATCTAACTATGAGAGAGGAGTATAAAAAGCAAGCAAAAAAGATACTGAAAGCATGATCAGGATTAGGCAGGAAAGACTGGCTTCAGGAAAATCCAAAAACTCAGACAAGAGGAAAAAAGCGAATTAGGAAGTTATTTTCTCTGAGAAAGCAAAACCCGGAAATGATTCCTGTTAGCAACACTTAAATTTACGTTAAACATTCACTTTTACTGTAAAGTACCAAGAACAACAATAAAATCCACAGTGGAATATTAAATTCACTAAGTTGGTGCATTATTTCGCAGAAGAAAAAGGCAGTATTTCCTTCTAAATTATTTACTATAATTGTGGCTGGAACAATGAATTTGTAGGTTTCTGTAGTGGGTTGAAAAGGGAGGGGGGGGAGGGTGCAGGGGGGGGTGCTGGCAAGTTCTTGGAGGGAGCGGGGAGGGGGAAAGGGGGCGGGAGGCCCCTGTTCGCAGTGTAAACCCTGGTTTT
>VXBA01005107.1:55708-73625 GCA_013399895.1 Serilophus lunatus
TCTCCTACTCCCAGGCCCCGTGGCTTGACTCAGCCCACCTCCATCGGCATTGGAGCCACACGAGCACAACTACAGGTTGAAAGCTTCCCCAAATAACATCCCGGGTTGGGGGGGGGAGAACCTTTCACTGTGGTTTTTTTTTCAGAGATTCCAAGGGCTGGGAGTTGGCTACCCATCAGAGAGGGAGAAGAAAGAGAGAGTGGCTCTTCCTTTCCACTGCCTCTCTGTGGCCAGTTTGGCTGGCCTTTGAAAGCAGTTCCCTTATTCCTTTTTTCTTGGTTTTCCTTTTTGTGGTTTTGCTGGGTGCTTGTTTTTTTTTGTGTTGAGTCTGGGGTTCCCTAAACTGTGTTTTCTTTGAGCTCCAGGCAAATAAAGTGTTTCGCTGTTGTCACATTCTGTCATTCTTCTCGTCATTACTAAGAGTGCCCCCTAGTTAATATTGTGGTGCTTAAACCACCACAGTTTCTCACTAACAGAGCAATAAAATGGATAAAATTTGGTCACCTGAATTATCAGAATATGAATCTCTAATGTTTTTCTAATTTCAGTTTTGTTTGCAATTTTATATATATTATATAATTCAAATTATTGTCTTAGTAGCTATATTTTGATTTGTTTATTGAAATTTATGCCTGTTAAACAGTTCTGGTAACTAACAAAGACAATGCTATAAGTGCATGTGGAAACAAAACAATCGCTATATATTTGGTTTTAAAATATTTTTAGTTTCAAATGAGCACAAGATACCTTTTAACATACTGTAGTAGAGAACTTGTTAAAGTTGGCTTGCTAAAATTTAGCATTGTAACACCTAACTTCATGTGACCACCACCTGGGTGAGAATACAGTCTAATACACTGCATTAGATCTCTAAGTTTCCAATAGAACATGCAGAGGAATTTAAGAAACAGAAGCCTGATAAGCAGCAGTCTGCCTGGATCAGAATTAGTGTCTTTAAGTAAGAGAACTCTTCTGTGCTTCCCTTTACAGTTTTCCTTTCAGAGGCACGTAACCCTTGACTGTTTAATTTTGCAAAATTGATGGTAAGAGAGGCCGAAGGAAGATAGCTCTGATAGCTTCTTTCTCACTTTGTCCTAACACGAGTGCAATGGGACAGATGATCTGATTCAGTATCCTCACACAAACACACACGTGTGTACACACATACACACACACACAAACCCTGCTAAAATGGAACTGCTTTTGAGCATAAAATCAGAAAATACTTCTAAAATGACATTTTTCTTAGTGTTTCTAGTTTTGTGCAACATCTTGAATTAAGAGTCCATGTTCCTACTGGCATCTGTGCTTGCCTTTTTGTTGAGCAAAACTGTGACATGAATGAAAAACTTGTTAATAAGTGACTTAGTACTGTTTACTTCCTCTTCACTTGATGTCATCAGTTTTTGCTATCTGTGATACTGTGACTTTGGTGACATTTCCACAAGAAGTCACGCATACTCTTCAGTTAGCAGTTTTGAAGAAGTGAAGGACTCTAAAATATTGTTACATGTGTATCACCTACTGAGACCTAGTAGTCTTACATCAATAACAATTGTATGAATAAAACAGTGCAAGAATGGAATTGAACAGTTACATGGCAGACTCCATTAAATACACTTTACCAGTAAATACTATGCACTTACTTATTAATCTTTTTGTTTATTTTTGTCTTAGCTCTCATTTTTTCATTTGGAATTGCTGACTCAATAAGAGGTGGTAAGGAATCAGACCATAAACTAATGCAGTTCAAAAATAAGTATACAAATTTAGAAAAAAAGTTGATAGTCGGAGTCTAGATGTCGTCCATTATATTTGTCAGCTGCTTTTGGGACTATTATATAGCAAGGATTTCCTGATAGAAGTTGACATGAAATTGTTTACAAATTCAAAAACTGTGGAGAAAATGTTCTAGTCTAGTAAAACCCTGTAAGTGATTCTCAACAGTTGTACAATTATATTTGTTAGTTATCACTATTAATAGTTAGACATCAATGTAGTCATGATATATCTCAAGGAAGTATAAGAAACTTCTAATAGTCTTTCATATATGCTGCTGTATATGATAATGTAAAAAGGATTGTTCACTGTCACTTGTTGACTGTTAACTCATCATAAGAAAAAATATATTCTTTATTTTTTAAAATTTGTATTATTATTTTCTTGTGAATTTCCGAATGTCACTAATATATGCAGAAAATATGGTGATAAAATTCATGTAGTCACAACTTCTAAGACCTCCAAGTCCAGCAAGAACAGGTAGTGCAGTCTCTCCTGGGGCTGGATACTTCACAGCTTTAATGCTTAGACATGAAGGAAAGCTGAAGTTTAGGAATCTGCAGAGCTTCTCCCACCAGTCCTCCACAGCCAGGCCGGGACCAGCAGTGCCAGAGCAACACAGGGGTGGAGCTGTCCCCCTCTGCACTTCCCATTGTAGCAAGGGGACCAGGAGCTCGGCACGCTGGTAGTCCTGTGTAACCAGCGCTGAGCCCTGATTTCCTGTCTTGTCAAGTTGTGGGTAGGATGCTGCATTGGCAGGATGGAGCGACAGCAGAGCGATGGAGTAGGGTGGCACGTACACTCAGAGCTGGGACACTGACTCCAGTGCAGTGCTCCATTTCTCCCAGCGGAGCCCTGGCTCAAGGCAGCAGGGCGGTGCAGAGATGGAGCCAGCTCGATCCCTGTGGCAAAAGTGGAGCGAGCGGCCCCCGTCCTCATGCTGCCTGATGGTGCCAGCAGTGGCAGGGGGCGTCAAAGCTCCAAAGCGGCTGTGCTCATGGTGCCGATGTCCGCCCCGTGCCGCAGTGAGCTGGGCTGGGCTTGGCGGTCACTCAGGCATGGAGCCCGGGTCCCGCACAGCACGGCGGAGTTGAGCGCCGCGAGGTGGTGGTTTCTTCCAGCAGGCAGCTGGCAAGAGCCCTGCTGGAGGTGACCGCGGCCCAGCGGCCCCTCCCTGCGCTTCCAGGAGGCGTGTGGCATAGGGGTGTGTGGCACCCCTACGGGCAGCCCCCACCACCTGCAGCTGGTCCCTACAGGTGGCATGGGCCCCACGGGCAGTGCCGCTGGCCCCAGAAATCCCCCGCGGCTGGTGCCGGTGGTGGCCATCAGCCCCCAGAGCCCAAGCACATAGTGAGTTTGGCGGGGGCCGCCATCTTGCCTATGGTGAAATCCCGGGCATAGGGATGGTGTCCAATGCTGCCGACCAATAGGAAGGCAGCCTGGCTGGGAAGAGGACTCCGAGTTCATGTGATATCAGGAGCTCATAAAAGCCAGAGTCCCAGAAGTCTTGTCCCTTTTTTCCCAGCTTGCGTGGTCCAGATAACATCAAGTGCCATTCCTCCTGGTCTCTCCTGGCTCCCTGTACCATGCAGCACCATCGGAGCTCCAACAGTGGCACCAGGGACCACCCAGCTGCAACAGTGTGGTATCTGTTCCCCTTGGGTTCCTGGGGGGAGGGTGCTTCTCACTGTTTTTATCTTTCAGAAGCTCTGGGACTGGAAGATATCATCTTTGAGGCAGCTTTTCCCTTCTTTCCCTCTGCTCCTCAGCACACCAGTCTGCTTGGAGGAACAGTTTGTTATTTGTTTTCTTTTCATTTTTAATTTTATTGTGGAACATTGTCAGGTCTGTTGCGTGTATTTGGTTAGTGCTTAGGGGAGTCTGTAGTTTTTGTGCCCCATAGAAAATAAACCTGTGTTTGCTGTTGCATCTCTATTCAGTCTTTCATCACTGTTGCGTCCCTTAGTGGTTCAACCCACCACACATAGCTTCTCTCTAGATTTTAGATTGCTTAGGTCTCTTCCAAGCTCACTGTTGTAAGCTGAGTATATTTTAGGGTCAATGAGTATTTTTGGAAATTTGTGTTACCTAGGTTACGTGCACAGAGTGAGTTTATCCACTGAAGATGTCCAAATCATATCAAAATATCCAGGAAAACCCGCAGAAACTAGAAGATAATTTTCTATTTAACAAAAAAATGTACTGTCTATAATAGAATTGATATTATATGAAGATAAATTTCAGTGAAACAAGATCTCCAGATCATGAATTATCTGCATCTGTGCTTGCACAGCACTTTTCACTGTGTGAAATATGGAAGAACTTTGAATATAACCCATGTTCATACAATCGTAGAATAGTTTGGGAAAAAAAGGACTTTTAAAATCTAGTCCAACTAGTCCAAGCCTACTGCAACAAGCAGCGATATCTTTAACTGGATCAGTTCTCTTCGTCAAATCTGACCTTGAATATTCGCAGAGATGGGGCATCTACCACCTCTTCTGCTTAATGATATTAAACTAATTTCTACTGAAATCACAAAATAGAAAATGATTGATATTTATACTATAGTACTGTAATTGACTGGTTCACAAGCACAATCAAATTACTTTCCTATTTCTTAGGTTGTGCATTGCTCACAGTATTATACAGATAGTTCACAGAGGATAAGACAGTGTAGCCTTAAGGAAAATGTTCTCTTATTTCTATATAGCCAGTGTTCTCACTTTTGAAAAATAATTTTTTCCTAAGTTCTTCCACTGCCTGGCATTTTGGGGATACCTGCATTATCTTCCTATACATGTGAATAAAAGAATCCTTTCTTTCTAATACTCAAAAAGGAGTGTTAGAAAGTTCTTTTCCTACCTTTTTTGTCCCTTCATGAAAAACAGAAGCAGATTAAAATGTTGTCAGAGTTTTCAGAATAGCATAAAGGTGACTTAGCTCTATGTCTAAGGTTTGTTTCATCATAGCTGATCTCAAAAAACCAATACACACAAGATTTAGGAAGATTATAGATAGCTAGATAGCTAGATGATACATAGATCAATCAATCAATCTTACCAAAAAGGCAAGATTGCCCTCTTCATTGTGTTAAAAAAAACCCGAAGAGAGCCAGGGGTCATATCAAAGATAAATCAGTTATATGCTTTTATGAGACTCAAGCTGGAAGTATAAACCCCAGGGTTCATTGGAAATCTTGTAACTAATTTCAGCAAGGTGAGGAAATAAACCTGGTGTTAACACCTTATTAAGTCTAAATTCTACCTATGACACATCAATGCAAGAAAATGCTTTAATGACAGAAAAACAATTACATAGTTGAAATAAACCAAATTCTGAATAAAATTTGCTTTTGTTTTCAATTAGACCTAACTTATCTTTTTTTGGACTTCAACAATCTTTCTAGAAGTGAGGTGTAAACCCCATTAATTAAGGGGATGACAAATTAGTTTTATTTTTCTCTTCAAATGATGCAAATAGTGTATTTTTATTTCTTGTTTAAAATTCCAATACCAAAAATTATATATGGCATGTAATTATTTTTTTTTAATAATGTAATAAGTGAAGACTCATGAAGAAAAATAGAGGCTTATGAATCATAGAACAGATAAGTTTGGAAGAGACTAGAGTGGGTCATCTGGTCCAACCTCCCTGCTCAAGCAAGGTCATCCTAGAGCACATGCCACAGAATTGCATCCAGATGATTCTTGAATATCACCAGTGAGGAAAACTCCACAGTCTCTCTGGGCAATCTCTTCCAGTTCATGGTTACTCACACAGTAAAGAAGTTCTTCCTCATATTCAGGTAGAACTTCCTTTTGCAACAATTTCTGTTCATTGCCTCTTGTCCTACTGTGTGGCACCACCGAGAAGAGCCTGGCTCCCTCCTCTTTACACCCTCGCTTCAGATACTTGTAGACACTGATAAGGTCTTCTCAGTTGTCTCTTCTCAGGGCTGAACAGGCCCAGTTCCCTCCGCCTTTCCTCATAAGAGATGTTCCAGTTCCTTAATCATCTTTGTTGCCCTCCACTGGACCTGCTCCAGGAGCTCCATCCCTCTCTTGTACTGAGAAGTCCAGAAATGGACGCAGCACTCCAAATGTGGTTTCACAAGGGCTGAGCAGAAGGACAAGATTACTCCTCTTGATATGTTGGCAGTGCTTCTCCTAGTGCATCTCAGGATACCATTGGTCTGCTTGACCAAAAGGGCACACTGCTGGCTCATGGACAGTTTGCTGTCCACCAGGATGCCTTCATCCTCGAGTACTGTGTCTCACCTTGAGTACTGTGTTCACCTTGAGTACTGTGTCCAGTTCTGGGCCCCTCAGTTTAGGAAGGATGTAGAGATGATTGAGCGTGTCCAGAGGAGAGCAACGAGGCTGGTGGGAGGCTTGGAGCACAAGCCCTATGAGGAACGATTGAGGGAGTTAGAGTTGTTTAGCCTGGAGAAAAGGAGGCTCAGAGGTGACCTTATCGCTCTCTACAACTTCCTGAAAGGAGGTTGTAGTCAGGTGGGGGTTGGTCTGACAACTGGCAACTGACAGAACGAGAGGACACAGTCTCAAGCTGCATCAAGGGAGGTATAGGTTAGATATTAGAAAGAAGTTTTTTACAGAAAGAGTAATAAAGTATTGGAATAGTCTGCCTGGGGAGGTGGTGGAGTCACCATCCCTGGATGTGTTTAAAAAAAGGCTGGATGTGGCACTTGGTGACATGGTCTAGTCTAGTCAAGGTGTTAGGGCAAGGGTTGGACTAGATGATCTTGGAGGTCTCTTCCAACCTAGAAATTCTGTGATTCTGTGATCCTTCTCTTCAGAGCTGCTTTCCAGCCTGTTTTGGTGCTGGGGGTTATTCTTTGCCAGGTGCAGGACCTTGAATTATTTGCCTTTGTTGAATTTCAGATGGTTCTTCTCTGCCCATCTTTCCAATATACTGAGATCCTTCTGAAGGGCTGCACAGCACTGTGGTGTATCTACCACTCCTCCCAGCTTTGTGTTGTCAGTGAACTTTCTGAGGAGGCATCTGACCCTTCAAGCCATTGATAAAGAAGTTAACCAATACTGGGCCCAGTATTGAATTTTCATGGAATCTTTATTTACTGATGATTCAGTTCTAGTAAATAGTTCATATTACACATTCTTAAAGAGAAAGAAACTATTCTCTATTTGTTTTGGAGTAATTGCAATTTTCCAATGAAAATTCTAGTATTCTAGTAACTTCCTCAAAAAAATTAAAAATCTTTATCCCGTCTCAGTTGCTGAGTAGATGTAACTCATTGTACTGCGTTTGCATGGACAGGTTTTGGTAGTGGGGGACTACAGGGGTGGTTTCAGTGAGAAGCTTCCAGAAGCTTCCCCACTGTCCAGTAGAGTCAATGCCAGCTGGCTCCAGGACAGATCCACTGCTGGCCAAGGCTGAGCCAATCAGGAGTGATAGTAATGACTCTGTGAAGTAGTTGTGCAGATGAATATTGCGTCCAGAGAAGAGCAGAGTGAGAGCATGCAAACAACAATGCAGATACCAAGGTCAGTGAAGAAGAAGGAGCAGGATGTGCTCCAGGTGTCAGAGCTGAGGTCTCCCTGCAGCCTGTCATGAAGACCGTGGTGGAACAGCAGTGCCCCTGCAGCCCACGGAGGACCACAGGGGTGCAGAGATCCACCTGTACCCCATGGAGAAGGCCCATGCCAGAGCAGATGAAGAGCATCCTGAAGAAGGCTGTGACACCATAGGAAGCCATGCTGGAGCAAGGTCTTGGCAGTGATCTGCTGATCTGTGAGAAGTGGACCCCATGCTGGAGCAGGTTTCCTGACAGGACTTGTGGCCCTATGGGAGATGCATGCTGGAGCAGCCTGCATCTGAAGGACTGCACCCTGTCGTAATGACCCACATTGCAGCAGCTTGTGAAGAACTGTTGTCCATGGAATAGACTCAGACTGGAGAATTTTGTCTCCCGAGGAAGAAACCCCATAGGAAGCAGGAGAAGGACTACTCTGAGCAGTGGCAGAAGCAGCAACTGACCATAACTCCCATTCCCCACCTCCCTTTACCTCTGAGGGGGAAGGAGATAGAACTTGGAAGGAGGGAGAAGTAAGATTTACTTTACTTTTGTTTGTAAGATTTACTTTACTTCTCATTCTTCTACTCTGATTCTGTTAGTAATAAATTTAATTAATATCCCCACTTTGAGTCCATTTTGCCCATGACAGTAAGTCATTTTTCCCAGTCCTTATCTCAACTCATAGGTCGATTTATATTTTCTCTCCTCTGTCCAGTTCCAGAGGGGAGTGAAAGAGAGGCTTTATTGAGTATATGGCATCCAGCCAGGGTCAACTCACTACATTCATATACAGAATTTGCCCGAATTTACAGAATTTACAGACTACAACCTACAGCAGAAAAGCAGTTTAAATTACTTGCTGTATTATTTACCCTCACTGGAGAGAAAGGTGAAAAGTGATTCATTTGAAGTGGTTAGTTTAATACTGTTAATTGGGAAAAAAAAGGCATCAAATTCAAGAAATACATTTAAATATAATTTAGACTTTTTCTGAATAATTTCAGTGGAAAGTCAAAAACTCTTATATAGCAGAAATAAGAAATAAAACATTTTTATCCTATGTATATAAACAGTTTTGAAAATATTTATTCAATGTTTAAAGAAAACGGGATTTTAATGGTCACTGCATGAGTGAGGGGAACTTTATTGCCAATTTCATTCATAACCTAGAAAACCCGTGCAAACTTGCCATTTAACTGGCCCCATCAAGAGATATAATAGCACCTCCTGTCCTTACAGTAATGATGTGGATGTGACTTCTTGATATTTGACAGCTGTCACAAAATTCTCGGCTACTCTGGCAGTACCTGTGCCAGCAAACAGACTTCACACATGTACAGATACAATCATTCATCTTAAGAAATTAGCATATACTCACAGGTCATTGCACATAAATCACTGCAGAACTGCCTTTCTAGGCCATGGCCATGAGTTAGGGTGCACTGATACTTGCCATTTCAGAGGGTCAAGTTTGCCCTTCTTTCCTTTAATCCACACATATCTGTTAGCTCACTCTCTCTTTCTACAGCAAATGAAAGATGTAGCTGACAGAGACACTTTGGCATATTGTTTCTGACAAGGAGCAGATCTTCTAGCAGGCTCCTTAATGGCTACTTTGGTATTTTTAGGATGATCCCTAGCATTGTTTTGATTCAGGTCAAATCATGTGTTTCTGAGCAGTTCCTCAGCACCACTCAGGAATTACCACTGATCGGGCTATTTTGCATATGACTGCTCTGTGCTGTAGTGTGTGAGATGTTAATGATGTAGACACAGGCCATGTGCTGCTACTTGTTCCAGTGTAAAAGAATCATATTTTATTCACGAACATAGATATAACCTTCGGGACTCTTTGTGATCACTAACAAATATTAAACTAAGGTGCATATGGCCTGAAATCAACTCAAGCGTTTACTCATTTCTGCTTAAACAGAGTCTGATGCTGCTTCCCTAGGTATTGTTTTTATGTGGCTTCAAGTATCAAGCAAGCAGAGATCCGTGTAACATGAGACCAGAATGCCTTTAGGCAAGAAAACACAATACAGAAGGGAATTCTTCCATAACCCCATTTACTGGGCATCATGGAGGTCCAAAACTGGTGAAACAAGTGAACTCCCAAACTGTCAGACAGACACTGATATTTTACCATCAATTGCTAGCCTCATTATATTCCATTTCTGTAGAGGATTGTTTTGTTCCAGATGGTTCCCTGGAGCACACACCCTCACTCATATGTCCTTGCAGAATGAAATGGTAGCCAGATGCAAGGGGAAGCTCCTGAAGTCCTTGTCACCTGCCATACTATCCCCGGTTCAGCCTCCTTTTTTCAACTGCAATCATTATTATCCAGCCAGGGATATTTTAGTGACTTTTCATCACAAAGGTGTTTATACCTACCTTACATTACTGAGTAATTCTATATTAAGTAGTAAATAAAGAAAAAAAATTACGTGAAATGTTATACTACTATCCAAGGGATTCAGTGCAGAAAAGAGTTTAAAGTAGTATAATTACACACACACAGGTTGGAATGCTCATGGGGATTTTAAATCTCGTAGTATCTTGCAGACTACAGAAATGATGCATCTTACTGTAGACTAAGGATGCGAGCATCATATAAACAAAAACAGCCTGGCCACAGAACAATTTAAGATATTTCAGAGAAATAACCGACAGAAATTACTATTTTTAGGATCTCAGGGTTATGTCAAGCGTCTGCCCCCTTGTGGGCAGGTGAGCTGGTAGCATCATATGGTATGGATCTCCAAGGGAGGTTGATTAGGGTCACTGGGGTCTCTTGTTTCTTTCAGCACCATGATATCTCATACCCTAATGTCCATAAAGAATTTCCCTCCCTTAAAAAAAAAAACATAAATCATAAATCTTAAATGGGGACTCCGATATACGGGAGCAATACAAAATTGTATATTGCTAAGTCAAATTGTATATCACTAAGTGATAAACTTTTAGTGGTTTTGACATCTAAGAAATCATTAAAATAAATTTAAAATGTATCTCATGGAGACATATTCATTAATACACCTCTAGAGGATAAGAACAAATTTCTGCTTTCTTTGAGAACCTATGTAACAGAACCTAGCAATTGTGTTACACACTGCTAAATCTCTCCTGATGGATGTGTTTTAGTTGCCTCTCTTTCCTCCACCACGGGCCACCTTGTATATGATGATGGGATGCAATTAGTCTATACACAACTATTTGAAAATATGTTTCTAGTTTTGGACAATCTACCAGGTTTTCCTTACTTTCGTTACATAGAGGGATAGATCATAGTATCATAAAATAATCTGTGTTGGAAAGGACCTTTAAAAATCATCTAGTCCAACTCTCCCTCCAATGAGCAGGGACATCTTCAACTGTACCAGTTTGCTCAGAGCCCCATTCAGCCTGACCTTGAACATTTTCAGTGACAGAACATGAATTTCTTTTACAAAGAGGGAGACTTTTCATATAAGAATATTCTAAGGGAGATGTCTAAAAGATAGAAAAAAATGCAGTCTAACTCTAACATACCTAACTTTTGTAGCCACTGGAGGAACATACTAACTAGGTTTTTAGATGGCTAAAGTTAGCTGTAAAAAGCCCTATGCCAGTAAGGAGAAGGTTCTCTCAGATTGTTCAATAAATGTTACCTTTCATCAAAAGTTTATTACATGATGGAGAACCTCTCCCTTCAAATGCAATATTCTATTTTCAACATGTCTCAAGTATTCTCTCCCTGAATGCTTTAAATAAGATATATTTTTATTTTACTGTGTGCCAGCCACTTTTTTTTCCATAATTTTGCCACGATAGACTTGTACTGGAAGGAAGAAAAAAGGTTTCTTAGTATTTAATAGTAAGGTTCTATAAGTAACAGTCAAAATACAAATTAGTTGCAAAATAGAGTAGGTCTTTATACGAAAAGTATTACATAGTATGGTTTTATTTGATGGCAAAGTACTGGATTGACAGTCCAGCAGGGCCTATGGCACTTCTCATTTTATGTACACATAGTCTTAGGAGAGGTATTTATGCTGACTATATATACTGTATTATACAACTAGCTACATCATGTCTCAGCCTAAGTTTATTGTGTTACAGAGGTAACAGAATAAAAGAATATCTCCCAGAGTAACCTAATTTAAGACCTTAGAACACTCCTTTGCATCAGGATTCCCTTTTTTAATATGAATACAAGCAAATCAGTCCACAGTTACTGTACAACGTAAAAGCTTACAATTGAGTCGTGTGGAATCTTCACTAAGAAAATAAAAATTCCTTATTTTTCAGAGTGATACATAAACATGATGCTGAAAGAAGGATCATAGCACCTATGAGGGGATAGAGCAAACAAATTTTTAAATTGACTGAGATGTCTGGTTAGAATCAGGTTCATGATACTCTCGTCTATGGCAAACTAACTTAATTACTATTTTGAAGTTTAAAAAGTTTTAACTTTTTATTGTTTTCCTGATTTTCTCTCTTGGGTTTCTCCCAGTAAACAATTTTAATATACTATTAAAGTGATGATTGAGTCAGATTTACTGGTAGGCTTCTTAATCATACTTAATCCCATGTAATTTTTTTCTTATAGCACAGAAAAGACAGCAGTTATTCAGACATGTCATGATTTTATGTGCAGATGTGATTTTCCCTATAGTGAAGATACAATAAAGAAGTGACAATTTCTGCAGTTATATTTAAGGATCTACTATGTAGTTTGATATTTTAACATTTTGTTTTCATTGTAATCTTTTATCAGTTTGCTTACTTATTTTACTTTGCTTCTATAGTGAGGCTAGTAGGGCTACAGTGCCATTTTCTTAATTACAGCACTGGATTTTTTTCCATTGATAGTTTATAAAGTTAATATCAGGCCAAGGATTAAAGTTCCATTGTACCTCAACAATAAGACCACTCCTAAACCTTCCTTCGGAACCTATAGTTTTGCCTAGGTTCACCATGATTTTGCAAATTAAATTCTGATTCTGACCTTGCATAAGACCAACATTTCCTCTCTGAAAGTTATGACAAATCTATCCCAACATTTCGGCTATGGCCTTCTCTCTCAGTGGAAGAAAGAACATTTGAATAAATGTTAAGCAAATGTCATGTGAAAATATGAGTGAATTTTTAGTTTCAAATCAAGCAGAAATTTGGAGCTTTGACTTTTTGGGATGTCTTTCTGTAGGACAGATAATAAAACTCAGATGAGGTTGAATTAAGTACAAAGGTAAGAATTTTAATTTATTTTTTTTTTTTTTTTTTATTGATAACATGCTTTTATGCTATTTCCATGCTCAAAAGCTCTGTTGTCAGGATTTTATTACAGGATCTTAAACAACAGGATTTTAGTCAAGACATTTGAATTGGTGTTATGGTATGTCTTTTTGTCCTCAATTTTGCTTTCTGCTGATATAAATGTACTCTAGAACAGACCAAGAGACATGAAAGTGCTGGAAAAAATATGCAGCCAGAGGAGATGCAGAGACAAATAAAAACCTTGAACTTTTTATTTGTGAAAATTACGTATAACAGCACAAACTGCTGTTATTTCTCATAACTTTAACTAATTTTCAAATTACTTTGAATTTGAATAAATTTTTCAATCCAAAACATTTGAATAAACACATTCTAACACATTTGTTGATCCCTGACCAGTTACATTAATGAAGTTTGAATATATGCCTGGCTACTCTTACTATTCATGTTAGTGAATAATATTACTAACAGCAGTAACAATTTTTCACATAAGAAGGCTTTAGGGGTGAAATCAGCAGCCCAGCTGAAGTGCAGGTGCACTAATGCACACAGTATGGGTAACAAACAAGAGTAGCTGGAACCCATCATGCAGCATGAAAGGTATGATGTAGTTGCCATCATGGAAATGTAGTGGGATGATTCACATAACTAGAGTGCTGCCATGGATGGCTGCATGCTCTTCAGAAGAGATAGGAGAGAGGGGGTGGTGGTGGGAGTGGTGGTGGGGACGTGGGTCTGTATGTTAGACAATCTCCTGATTCTGTAGGACTTGAGGTCAGTGACAGTAAGGTTGAGTGCCTATGGGTCGCAATCAGGGAGAAGGCCAACAAGGCTGACATCCTGATGGGAGTCTGCTGTAGACTGCACAACTAGGATGAAGAGGTGGATGAATTATTCTATAAGCAGCTGGAGATGTTTCAAAGTCACCAGCTCTTGTTCTTGTGGATGACTTTAACCTGCACAATGTCTGCTGGGAACTCAACACAGAAGAGAAGAGGCAGTCTAGGAGGTTCTTGGAGTGTATGCAGGATAATCTCCTGGTGCTGCTGATAAATGAACCTTGCAGGCCTTGGGCCCTGCTAGACCTGCTGTTTACAAACAGAGAAGCACTCTGGAGCTGAGGGAGATGTGGTGGTTGGAGGCTGTCTAGGTTCAGTAGCCATGAAATAATGGAGTTTTCAATACTCAGTAGAGTAAGGAGGAGTATCAACAAAATCTCTACCCTGTACTTCTGGAGGGTGGACTTTGGACTATTCAGGAGGCGAGTTCAGAGAGTATCTTGGGAATGGACGTAATATGGACATACCTCAAAGGAAGAAATATTGAAGGCATGGGAGAAGGCTGTCCCAGTGTGCCAAAAGGTGAACCAGTGGGGAAGACAGCGGGCATGGACGGTAAGCTTTTGAAGGAACTTAGGCGAAAAAAGAGAGTTTATCACCTTTGGAAAAAAGGGCAGATGACTCATGAAGTTAAGTTTAAGAATGTTGTTAAGTCAAGTAGAAAGAAAATTAGAGAGTTGAAAGCACAATTTGAACTTAATCTGTCCAATTCCATTAAGGATAACAAAAAGTGCTTTTATAAATACAACAATAGCAAAAGGAAAACTTTCATTCTTTGTTGGACATGTGGAGGAACATAGTTATCAAAGTCAAGGGAAAGGCTGAGGTACTTAACACCATCTTCCAGACCATATGACATCATGCTCACTATGTAAAGTGGGGGCAAGGAGGAAGAGGGGGTGTTTGGAGTGATGGCATTTGTCTTCCCAAGTATCCATTATGTGTGATGGGACCCTGCTCTGCTGGAGCTGGCTGAACACCTGCCTGCCCATGAGAAGCAGTTAATTCCTTGTTTTGCTTTTGTTATACACGTTTTTTTTCCTTTCCCTATTAAATCATCTTTATCTCAATACCAAAGTTTTCTACATTTTAACTTTTCTGACCCTGCTAGTTGAGGCAGGGAAAGAGGAAGGGAGGGAGGGACTGCATGGTACTTAACTATTGGCTGGGTTTAAACCGTGACAGAAGGCAAAAACGATTGTCTAATTCATTGACGTTTAAAGATATACAGAATAAAATGTTGAAGAAAAATACCTGGAGAACAGACTTTTGGACTTAAAAATTTATCATGAGATGAAGAGATAGTTACAAGACTAACAGTTCAAGAGAAAATTTTCTGGACTGCAGTGATAGAATTGGAGGCAAGGGAAGGGAACAAAGTATAGGGAGAAAAGATCAAATGACAGAAAAATTTGCAGATAGAATGACAGAGAGATGAGAAGTAATTGAACACCACACAGACAGAAAACAGCAGATATTTATGACCACAAAGGAAGAAAATCAAAAGGCATATTGCCAAATGTTGTGGTTGGACATTTTTCTTGTTTTTATATACAGAAAATTTTCCCCATTGCTGACGAAGACAAGGGGAAAATGAAGCCCGGCTCGGCCCATCTGTGGTGCAGGCAGTGGCGCCTCCTCCTGCAGCCGGGGTGGGGTCAGCAGCCCATGTCAGTGGCGCTGGCTGCTTGGTAGTGGCGGGGGCCACCCAGACACCATGTGAAGTCACTGCCAACTGCAGGTCTCCCCCCGCTGCCAGGGACACCTGGGCAGGCCTGGGCAGCAGATGCTCCGCCCTCAGTGCATGGGCCTTCCCTCTCCGCTCCTGCAGAGTGCCAGAGCCCAGATGCAGGACAGGTGAGTGGCTCAGGCGCTGCATCGGGACGCACCCCGCTCCCCTGTGAGGCTGGCACGGGGCAGGGCAGGGCTTGGCAGCAAGGCTCTGAGAAGGGCCCTGCCACCATCCCATCACGCCCTGAACCGTGTGGGGACACCCCACGGAGTTTGGCCTGGAGTGGCAGCAACAGGACATGGAAGGAGGCGTGGCCAGGGCTGGACTGCCGTGGAGCCGCAGCCCAGTGCCCTGTGGGGGCATCAGCAGCGCGGCCTGGCGTGGCTTGCTGGCTGTACTAGCAGCTCCTGCCCCTGCATTCCTCCACGGCCATGGGAAGAGGTGAGGTGGGATGAGTTGATGATTCATGGAAGCTTTGCTGCATGGCGATTCTTGGGAAAACAGAAACAGGATGCTTTAAAAAGGCTTGCGTGCTTGACTTCCAGTCTCTTTGGACTTGGTCACTGCAGTCTGCAGGTTGGCTGAATTTTTGGTGGTCGACAGAACTCTACATGGTCAGCTATCTTCCCTGGGTCTGGTTCTGGCTGTGGGAGGAGAGAGCAAGCAACGTCTATCCTTTGGCTCCTGGTTTTCTTCATCTCTCCTCAGTCCAACAGTTAACTTGAACCAGTGTTTGTCCTGCTGGTTCTTTTGTGAGTAACTGTCCTCCCACCCCTCCTGCCATTGCCCCCTGATAGCCGTCAGAAAGAGACTACATCTCCTCTTCCTTCAAGGAAGGTCAAAGCGCCCCCTACAGCATCAGAATTATCACAGTTATCAAGGGCATTCAGGAAAAATAGTAGTTGTTTCTTGTTCTTGGTTATTCTGTGGTTTTGTTCTCTGGTTTTCTATTTTTCATTTTAATGCACACATGTTTACATTTGCATAATATATATATTACATAATAAAGGTTGTTAACTCTCTCTATTGTTTTTGTCATAGTATTAAATTTAAAGTGCATAACTGTCCACTAAAGCAGGACAACAAAGGATATTCGGGGAACAGGGAATTCAGGGAATGTTCAGGGATTCAGGGAATGTTTTGTTATCTGTCAGATGGTATCTGAGAAGAGTTCAATCAGAACGAAATGACTCACATAGTTTTTCCTCTTACAAAACTTTAGTTCAAATGCTAGAAGACGATGATGACATACTTTGTAATCTTAAGCTTATATTATAAAACTTTCTAGTACCTTTGGACAAATTATTTTCTACAAGTTTTCTAGTCTTCTAAAATGTAGTTTTTCAAGTTGGCTAAAAGTTTTTCATAGACAGGAATGTTATAAAGGACCCCAGGCTCTTTGTGAAGTTAGACTAAAAACGAGAAATAACATTGGGTAATGGTAGCCAAAACTTGACCAAAAATCCTTGAAAGTGTTCCAGAGGACGTGGTGTTGTGTCAAGAATCAAAGGTCAGCAAAGAAGAAGAAGATACGAAGAAGGTGGGGGTCTTTTTTAGAGGTGTGGTGAGGGCAGTACAATGGGAGGGACAGTTTGGGAAAGGAGGTGTAATGATGATGGAATGTCTGTGTATTTTAGTATAGAACAGTAGAAGCTCGGTAATCAGATGTATTCTGGAAATTATTCTTGTGCAACCAGCATGCTGTAAATAAAGACTGCCTTGTTTTCGAATACTCAAAAAGGAGTGTTAGAGGGTTCTTTCTGGCCTTTTAAGGTTTAAACTTCACATCAGTACTAATGTCTCTGTCAGATTCCCATTGAAATTGGTGAAAACTGTAGAATGGAGTATGCATAGAGGACTACACTCATAAGTCAGGTGCAGTCAATGCTAGTGAAACCAGTAATATAAACACAGAAAAACCACACAGAATTTCAGGTGGTCATGCATTGGCTTTTATGTATCTCTGAAAAAAAAATCCTGAAGTCACAAAGATTAATAAAAATTCATACACACAAGAGCTAGTCTCACATGAAGGACCTCATGACAGGAATATTGTGTGACATCCATAGAAAGGGAACTTCTGGAAATGTAGGGAGAGAAAAATACCATAGCACCTAGCTTTGGGACTATGGGTTGCTCATAGATGAGAAGAATTCTAAACTAAAAAACAGTATTAAATTGAACGAAGCCATGTAGACTCTGACGCTGATTCCCTGGGTCCTTTCACTTTCTTCCTACTTCTCATAACCTTTAAATTTTGTCTTCTGTAGGAGATAAACATGATAACAGTAATCAGCTACTAGTCAAATCTAATCAAATCTAGCACGGCACATAGCCATATTCCTATTACAAACCTTTTTACTAATGAAAGTAACATATTTATTCAAGTTACCACATGAAACATAAGAGTACATAATGTATTTTCTTCTTTTAAATGTTCACTATAGAAAGGATCATTATAAATGTTTGTAAGCTGAAAGAACAACTCATTTTTCATTTTAAGATTGAGCAGCCTTGTACATTTGATTACAAATTATTGAACCAACAAAGAAAAAAGATGTCTTGGTTTGAAGACAGCTATGCAATTTTAAACCTTAAAGCAAAGGGGCATGGGGTACAGGAAAAGGAAAATAGCACTTTAGTTAAATGTATATATTTAACTATATATCAGAACACAGAAAAATGGTAAAAGAGAGAAAGGAGGGAAGGAGGGAGGGAAGGAGGGAGGGAGGGAGGGAGGGA
>VXBA01005107.1:79652-120256 GCA_013399895.1 Serilophus lunatus
AGGAAGGAAGGAAGGAAGGAAGGAAGGAAGGAAGGAAGGAAGGAGAGAACACAGCTTTCAAATTACTTTTGTTCTTGAAACCTCTCTTTCTGAGTACTTGATTTGAGACAAACTTTTAAACATTTCAGATTGAATGAAAATGTATTTACTCTTAGAAAATATTACAGAATCACAGAATATTCTCCTCAAGTCCTTGAGTCCAATTCTTAATTGAATGGCCCATGTGGGGATCAAACCCACAGCCTTGGTGTTAGTACCACCATGCTCTAACCATGCTCAACTAAGCTAGTCTCAGAGTTAGTGGCACAGAAGGACATGGTTTTTTTGTGGGTTACAGCTTCACATATGTGAACATTGTTACAAACATGTTTGAGCTGTTCACATCATTTTAGTTAAACAAGGAAGGAGCGTTGTGTTCTCCAAGTGTTAAAAACAGAAACACTGGATAGATGTATGCTAAAGCATGTCCACACCTGCATGAGAATAAGGCTTGCAAATTGTTAAGCTGTTAGTCAAAATTTGCCTTCTACCCATGGTGTAATTTGCATTCTGAATATTGGTCATATGTGACCTGTAAATTTGCCAATATTCTGTCTCATAGGTGCACACTATAACAAGCATGGCAATTGAGTAGTTAAATACAAGTCAGACATAAGTTTTTGATTGTTTACAAATGAGGAAAAAAACCATTCTCTATGTCTAGCTCTTTAGCATAACTTGGAACACAATTCATGGGTTAATGAATCTGCAAAAAAAAGAGAAAATTTTCAGGCTTCTCAAATTGAAGTGAGTTCCTATGAACACTCGGTTTTCTTCATAAGTAAGAAAGATTAGAATTCACAAGCAAACAGAGTCCAGGTTCAGATGGAAAGAATGATACTATATAGATACAGTATTGTGGAATGAGGCAAGGGAAGGAAATATTCATTCCTATTAAGTTCTGTATTTAAAAGTAGTGGTTCTGTGGCTTTCCAGGAATCCATTTATATCTCATAGTACTGTATGAACTAATGGACCCTGAGAATTACATTTCTTTGCTTCATGAGGTCATAAAACTTAACAGAGATATCAAAGATGTTTTTTATTTAAAATATTATATACTTGCTAATGATTTAAAGCAATGGTCTTGCTTAAACAGAAAAATTTTCATAGAATCATAGAATTGATTGAGTTGGAAGGAGCCTTAAGGATCATCTCATTCCATCTCCCCTACAGTGGGCAAAGATGCCTTCCACTATATCACGTTGCTCAGAGCCCCATCCACCCTGACCTTGAGCACTTATAGGATAAGAGCATCCACAGCTTCTCTGGGCAACATGTTTCTGTGCTTCACCACTCTCATGTTAAGAATTTATCATCAATATCTAATCTAAACCTAGCCTCTCTCAATTTGAAGCTGTTTCCCCTTGTTCTATCACTATATGCCCTCATAAAAAGTCCCTCTCCACCTTTATCATAGGCCCTCTGTAGGTACTGAAAGAGTGCTTTTAAGGTGTCCCCAGAGCCTTCTCTTTTCTAGGCTGAATTTTCCCAGCTGTCAGCCTCAATTCATGAGAGGTGCTCCAGCCCTCTGGTTATCTTTGTGACCTTTCTCTGGACTCATTCCAATAGTTCAACATCCTTCCTATGTTGGAGAGTCCAGAGCTGGATGCAGTACTCTAGATGTAGTCTAATGAGAGCAGAGTAGAGGGACAGAATCACCTATCCATGTTGCTTTTGATGCAGGACACGTTTGGCTTTCTGGGCTGTGAGCGCAGGTTGCTGAGTCATATTGAACTTCTTTTCAACCAACACCCCCAAGTCTCCCTCCTCAGGGCTGCTTTCAGTCCATTCTTAACTCCCATAATTATATGAGTACTCTTCTAAGGCTATTCATAATGGATTAATTGGAAATGCTATTCAAGAGAGCATGCTTTGAGATTTGCCAAAAGTGAATTTTTAATTTAAAGTGTGAAGGTGTTACTTTTCTCTGATTTTTTTAAATCCCCTTTTCAGCAACCACTTGATGCCATCTAGTTCTCCAGGAGAATTTTAGATATTTAGAATACTGTCCAAGGCTGAACTGATTTAGAACACCAAGAACTACAAGTAAACTAATTAAACACTTGCAGTGTGGCATTTTAAATTATTGCAAGGTAGAAACCTTTAGCTGAATGACAATGTCTGTAACGCAATGCCTTCTCTTTAGTTAATTGCAATTTGTATTGCCAAGATTTTAGTGAGCTGATAAACATGTTCTCCAGCACTATGTTGTGTTTATAAATCCATAAATTAGTATAACCAGTAAGGAAAAGGCCATTAAATTTGTTGCATAATTTTCTTCTACATATATTGCATGCAAATAAGATCAACTAGAGAAGATTCTGTTGAGCAGTCATATCTACTGAGGCAAAATGACAATTCTTTTTTTTCACTTCTATGTCTTCTTAAAATTATGTATGTGGGAAAAATATAGAGACATTAGTAGTGATATTTAGGGCTTGAGTAGACAAGAGATAATTTTCTAATGGCTAGAAGGTACAAGAATGTAAGAAAAGTACAAATCAAAATCAAAAGCAATATAAGTGATACAAAGAATTGGTACAGGACAAGGATATCAGACCCTTTCTCTTTTTGCTTTATACTGTGTGTCAAAGTCTTCCCAATTGTGTTTATATCAGGGGTTTTTTTCTACTTTAAATTAGTGGTGAATACTGTCTCACTTTCACCCAATACGTTCATGCCTCTATTGTAGCTCATAGCTGAGCAGGCTTGCTGGTGTACAGTTTCTAAGTACTTTGCGATATGAACTGACTGTTTTAGCAAGTTGTAAGTGGTGTGCCAAGAGCCTGAAGCATCAGCTCTGAATGCACAGGCTGCTTCACTGATCGCCTTCAGAGTCCCAGATGGTGGCTCTATGCTACTGTGTAGAGCAGCCCTTAGGGTAGCCTGCGGGCCAGAAGACCTTCCCATCTACCTTGTTTGCTTGTTTAGTCATTCCAAAGGCAAGCTCTGGGGCAAACCTGCTGATAGTTTCCCATTCCCATTGGATGGCAATGGGAATTGGAAATGTACCAAACTATCAGCAAAAATATTTGTATATATCCTTTGGCTATTCTATTTGCCATTTTGGTGACATCAAGTAGGTAAAAAAAGTTTTGAGATTATTCCTTGAAGGTGCCCTCAGGTTCTTCCCTAGAGGATTCAAAATGTTTGCTGTCTTAAGAGCAACAGGGATTGCTGGCAGCCTTAGTTTATGCTGCAGATAAAAGATATAATGCATGCAAAAATCTGAAGTCTTCTCATTAGACACACTATGGAAATATCTGTAGAACAGATGATTCTGAAGTAGTGAAATGCTTTCATTACAGTTTAAAAATGCTATTTTTCTGAAACTCATGGTCACACAATTCAAAGACTGAATTATTCTCAATCCGTTGATGATGCATGTGTTCCTGGCCTGATAAACTCTGCTGCGTAAGTTAATTTTAACCTTTAACAACTGTTGAAAAATGGCAAGGGCAGTCTAAGCTCATACATTTTGTTTCCCACGTAGGATAAGATAGAATGAGGCATGGATGACTGCTGCAGCTCATACAACTCATTAAAGTGTAGCAACTTGTTTTTATTGCATATTCACACATGAAGTTACCAGAGCAAGGAATATACTTGCAGCAGCTAGGCAATCCACTTTTGGTTTTGCCCCTCTTGCCCTGAACTGATACCCTTGTAGTCTTTTTACTCGCTGTCTACCCCTGTATCTTCTTTCTCATGAGAAAAGCAACTGGATTACAGCATATGGTTTCCTTTGTAAAGCAGATGGAGTCAGAAATGCACATGAGTTTGAAACAGAAACAAAAACCAAAAACAAAAATGGAAGTGCAGTCTATAAAGCTGCTTAAGGCAAAAAGACAACTCATGAAGTTGCTCATCACACTGGTTCCTTAATTTCCTCCTTTGCTCTACTTTTCTGTATGATAAGCATCATGGCAGAAGAAAGCTCTGGAATGAAGCAAAAAATAATTCCATGAGATAATCTTTAAGCTGGACCTTTTGGAAAAACTACTCCACAAAATACAGACCTGAAACCAAATAATTCATAACAAGCATAAGAAGAAAACATATTATTTAATGAAAGGTGATTTTGGAGCACAGATCTTACCCAATGAGAACATTCTGTGGTAAGCTTACAGTATGAGAAAATAACACGCTGCTTTCTTTATTTTCTTCTGAGTTCTTCATATCTGGAATCTATACAATAAAATCAGGACACATGATATCAAGCCCAAGGAATGTCATTATATGATTCAAGTAGGGCTCTGCCAAAAATTATTTTAAGACTAAAATTACCATTTATTTAAGAATTCTGGAAAATTTAAATATCACCCAAGATATTTGTTTTGTATTTCTAAGGAACATAGGTGCTGCTATTGTGATGCATAAAATTTCAGCACCTCTAGGATATGTGACCTTGATTTAAACTCACAGTATTTGAAATCAGTAAGGTATAAATAATATATCTTTAAAATTACTTCCTGAAGGATCTAAAGCTGTAAGTGTTGCAAAGGAACTATTCATAAGCACTTTTAGTTAAGTGTCCTCTCCTATATTCAAGAAATCTTTTTAAAAAATAGTTTAGGCAATGATACTGAAATCATTATGGTTAAATGTACAGATAAGAGATTGCAGATTCATTGAATAATTCACCACAGAAAATCCTATAAAAGTGAAATTATCTTGCTCCAGAGTGTCAGTAAGTCTTCTGGTGGAATACTTTGTATTCTCATGATATCCACCCCTAAGAAAATCATGAGCAAGAATTCAAATTAGTTCTAAAATGATCCAGAAAACTGCAAGAAAAGGTTTGGCTGCACAGTGTAATAAGGTAATACACAAATCGGTGAGAAAAGAGGTTGAAGAAGTTGACTGGAACCAAGCGTGTGAGCATTTATGTATGAAGCAAAATTTGAGAGAGAGAGAGAAAGGTTTTCTTTACTGAGTTTACATTATTGAGAGAGGAATAAAAAGTCAGTAGTGGGAAAGGAATTTTAGAAATTCAGCTTTAGATAAGCCAAAAATTCCTAGTAGTGACGATGCAGCTTATTAGTGAAGATTGTGTCTTCAATATTGCTTGGAATCTCTGTAGAAAAACTTCTGATTCTCTGATTCAGGTTTGAGAGGCATTCTTAAGCCCACAAGAGATGATAAAAGCAGAAGAAGTATTCTTTTGAGTTCTAAAGAACTGTAGATATGACCATTAATTCTTACTCTTCCTCTTCTGCCTCAGTTAGTTTCCAGTTTGAGTGAACTCTCCAAGTACATTTAATACTTCCATCATCATTTATAAGGCAAATGGCTTTAATGAAATATTTTTCTGTTTGCCTTATTTTATAATTATTTTTATTTGTGTGGATTTTAATAACATTGAAGGTTCCCGATTGTAAATGACCAGCTAGAGCTCTATTTGTCTCATTACCTATTTGATGGTCTCATTTATCAGACGCAACTACTTTCACAAGCAGTGACTATGTCCAAGAAGTGACCAATACTGTTTAATTTACTTCTGCAAAATTTCTTTGTCATCATCACATCACATCACTGAAAATGTAACTGCACACCTGGCATCATCTGGATCTGTTCTGGTCAATTTTTTGCCCTTTCTGAGGCAAAATGTGTTTTTCCCCAATGTATTATAGTTCTGGTCTCTCTACGCACGTACAAAGATTTATAATCCTATTCACTTTGAACTTAAGGACAAAAATTTATTGCTTCAATTAACTTCATGAAAGTAAAATTCAGAAATATTTTATTAAGGTGTAAGCCAGAAGACATGTATCACATAAGCAAAAACACATTAGATGTTCAGATATTTTTGTTGCCTAAAATCAGAATAAAAATTGAAACACAACGCACATTTAATAGGGGTGAAGGGAACAACAGCTTTACTGGTGGAGTCCTGTGATCCAAAGAGGAAAACAGTAACAATCTCTCTGTATTTATAACCTTCTTGTTTTCCTCCCTTCTTTTCATCCAACCCAAGTTCACCTAACATCTATGTCCCTAAAGTGCCCAACAAGAGCTCCCCTTATTCCTTGAGCCCCTAAAGTGCCCAACGACAGCTCCCCTTATTCCTTGAGCCCATCTAGGACTTGGCCTCCACTTTCTGAGCAGGTTCAGGAGGCTGGGGCCTATATTTTGTCTTGCTACCTCCTTATCT
The DNA here is from genome assembly GCA_013399895.1 of Serilophus lunatus. Lineage (NCBI taxonomy): Eukaryota > Metazoa > Chordata > Aves > Passeriformes > Eurylaimidae > Serilophus > Serilophus lunatus. Next base: position 85,849 of record VXBA01005107.1, read on the forward strand.
ATATAGACAAATTCTAATATCTGAACGCAGGCCTCCGAGAGCCCTTAATTTTCAAGTTATGCTGCTGAATTAAATCCCCCCAAAATATAACACACACATGCACACCCTCAAGGCATCATTTTAAGTAAACATGTTTGCAGTGGCACTTTCATTTGCATATGTCCTGACACTTTTCTCAGAGTTACCACTCAAACACGGTTTTCCTCAATGTTTGAAGGCTACCAGGGCTGAATTTCAAACAAAATTTTATGTGTGGCCCTGATACACATAAAGCTATTATTTTGATCTGAAAGAAATGTATACAGTAGGCAAAGTCCTTAAGCTACTTCTTAGCTTATAATGTTATTAATATATAATGCCACAAGGCCATTATTCAAATATAAGCAAATTAATTATGTATGTAGATGAACTTTTGATTTAGTTACCCTGAAATATAGCAAGGTTAACGGAATTGCAATAAAGCTATTACAACTGAAATGAAAATAAGATGCATTTTCATGCATCTTGCATGTTGCTGGTTTAGAGACTTAGCATGAACAGTATTCAAATGGCTTTCCAACTTGATACATTCAGCAAGAATGAGTTCAAAGTAACACCATAAAGTCTGCTTGCTCTCTCTCTAGGCTTTGTGGTTTGCTTTAATAACAAACATTTTTATTCTTGAGGTGTGTCATAAATATGACAGACTATATCCTGAAGTATGCAGGGCGTGAGGAAGAACAAGCTCTGTATGAACAGAGGAGATGAGATAGCCTGTATAAGACTAGAATGTTGAGGCCCATTTGTCTTCAAATGTGGCTTGTTTTCCTGTGACAATCAATAGATAATTTGCCCTAGGGACAAGTGTTCCTTTATGAACAATATTCAAGCTTGTATCATAGGATTCATCTCACTTGATTAATTTCTTTGCCAGTGCTAACAGAACTCTATTACTTTGGTGAAATCAGATACATTTGTAGCCTACAGTATGTCAAAAGCTGAATTTTTGTTCCTAAAAGGATATTAGAAGAAGATGTAGATTAAGATAAATGTACGACCCATACTATAAAATTATTATTTTCTTAACTGGAGTGATATGGAAATTTCAAAAAATAATTTTTTCATTTAATTAAAACTATAACACTGGCCAATGTTACACCTATCAGCAACAACACTTGTACCCTTGTGATAGCATATTTAAGAGAGGATAAATTACAGTCTACAACACCTGGCAGACACAAGTAAAATTGTGTTATTATCTGCAGATACCAAGGTCAGTGGAGAAGGGTGGGGAGGAGGCACTGCAGACACCTAGAGCAGAGATCCCAATGTAGCCTGTGGTGAAGACCATGATGAGGCAGGCTGTCCCCTGCAACCCATAGAGATCTACACAGGAACAGAGATCCAACTGTATGAAGGATCCCACATCGAATCCTAAAGGTGGGTCCCTGAGTGAAGCCTGCACTGGACCATGTTCCTGACAGGACCTGTGGTCTCATGTAAAGAAGAGCCCAGCAGGTTTTTCTGCAGAACTTGTAACACCACAGAAGACCCACACTGTTCCTGAAAGACAGCACCATATAGAAGACACCCACATTAGAGCAGTTCTGACAGAATAATGTTGGAGCAGTTCGTGAAGGCCTGTATCCCATGGGAGAGACCTGATGCTGGAGCAAGTGAAAAGCATGAGGAGGAAGGAACAGGAGAGAAAAAGTGTTATGAGCTGGCCACAACCCCCACCCCCCAGCAGAATATCTTAATGAAATCAGCATAATATGTTCTACTCTATATCTTGGAGAGAAGCATTTAGGAAACTACAACAGCTAGAAAAGCAAAGAAGAAAACATATGTATCTCTGTGGTGAAGAGATCCCACGGGGAGTCAGGGGTTCTGCTCCTTGTTCTATTTATACATGTAGATGCTGCAAGGGTTAGGCCCCTGTGAGATACTCTTTTTATAGCTAAAAATTCTCCCTACTTCTGATCTACTGCAGGAATTTCTGCTGTCTGAACTACAGAAATAGGTGACAGCAGTACCTGTTTAACATCTCCCTTCAAAGAAACAGCATGAGACAAGGATGTGCTTTGAAACAAACTGTTGACAGCAAAATAATAAAGATCATGAATGACTATTTTTTCATGCTTATCCCTCCATGAGAACATGGTTCTTTGCACAGATTCACTGCAGGACAGTCTTCTGTTTAACATTATCTTGTTCAGTTTTAAACTATACATGAAGGTAGTACAATAATTTCATGATCTGTATTCTTCTCTCAACTCTTTAAATGCCTGTGAAATCAGTGTATATTTTTAAGTGTAATTAAAATATTTTTTAAAGGCAAAACTTCTATTTTAGAGAATTCGATTGTACTTCTCAGTTGTTTTTGTTCTCAAGGAGACAGCAGTGTAAAATTGTTACTTACCTTTTCTTGCTTAAACTTCAAGCTTATTATAGGTTATGCGCTAATAAAATAAAGAATTAATCATGACTTTCAATTTATCAACAACTATTTAGTAAGTGTTAAAGTTAAACCTCTTCATCAGCCCATTGTTTCAAGAAGCCTTGGGGTCAGGGCATAAACTCCCTTCAAGATCAGTTTACTGTTATACCAGGTCAAGACATCTGGCTGTAGAAGTTCATTCAAGTTGAACTAATAAAATCTCTGGTTTGTTTCAAATCTCTTTTTCTACCATAAATTTTATAAAAAACAGAAGTTACAATGCTACCATGAAAAATGAATCAAAAAATCTTTATTAGTTGGGGGAGAAGAACACCAAGACTTCAAGATATGCTTGAAGCTTTGGTGTATCAATTATCTGAAATAATGTGATATGTTTTTCATATATGAACAATTTTTATGAGTCTTGAGAAGCAACTAGGTTTGGTCTTGAAGTCCACTAAGCATCTCTTAAAATAGAGGGCACTTGTGCAGTATATAGAGTGTTCAGTGTGTTCTTTAAGTAATCATTTTTTGATGCCATTCTGAAGCACAGATTGTCTTATTTTTTGTTGCCTCAAAATGCTATTAAGATAAATACTTTCTATTGATTTTTATGAATAGCAACTGGCATTTCAAACTAAAACTTAAGTCCACAGATTGTTCTTTGTTAGATTTTGACATGACTGAAGGCACATCAAAATGTCCTTTAATGAAAGTATTTTACAGTATTTGAATATCAATGTGCAGTATGCACAGTTCATTATAATGCTAAGCACACTAGGAAATGTGTCAATTTTTAATGTTTATAGCTGATAATAGTGACACTAACATAACTGATCGATGTTCTCATGTTTTTTTCTACAGGCTTTCTACAGAACACAGAGAAATAAGAAGGCTGAACATTAAAATTTTTGAAATATCCATGTAAATATTGTAATTCTCAGCATACCTGTATTGTAATACACTCTGGGAGTATGAATCTCTGGAGATTTTCACCTTATCTTCTTTTGTTCACTCACATGTATTACAGATTGCACTCTATTCCAATGTTTTTATTTAAGACAATAGCATGGCTACCAGCTCCAGTAGTGTTTTGAGAATGACTCAGAGAACTTTAGGATCTAAGATGTTCAAAACAGGTATCCCTGCTGAGAAGCTACTCAGAAAAGCATTAAGCAATTTGACAACATGTTGGAGCGCAGGAAGTTATTATAATTGATATGTGTGAAAGGAGACAAGAAACAACTCTAAAAACAGGAGAAAAAAACAGCTGCTGAAAGAAGATGCCAAAATCACAGGTCAGTGGCGGATAGACATAGTTTTTTTACTTTCCGGGGTGGAAAGGAATGCCTTTGTTACCCTTTGCTCAAATGAAACTTGAAGCATATCCAGGGTACATCTATGCATTTGTTATCATAGAAAAAAACCCCACCCTCACAACTAGTTTAAGAATTTTCCAGTAGTTTTCATAACCAAGCTGCATTTTCAAAAGTAGCTTCAGTAGTTTTGAAAGATTTTCATTCTATACCAATGCAAAGTTCAAATAAAGAGTCTATACTTCGGAACTATGTATAAAGAAGTTATCATTTACCATCCTAAATCAGCGTTTCCCATTCTTCTCTGTTTTCAGGAAACAGTAGACAATAATGATTTTTTGAAACTAACTGGAATGTTCTTCTACATCACAAAAAAGTTTACAGATGAGAATAGAAAGGCTTGACATCATCAGAACAGCATTACTTTTCTAGAGTAATCTAAAGAGAACATCCTCAAGTAAGACCATACCCAAACTACTAGCTTAAGTTCTTTGTCAAGGTTTCTGATTGTCATTACCCATTGCAGCTTAGTCAAATTTTCAGGGAATTTTATAAAGCTTCTCCTTATGTGCAGTGATGACCTAGGCAGAACAAGTAAGAGGTTAATTCCCAGCTGCTTCTGCCTCAATTTAAAGTCAGGTTCAGACATATTTAACAGAAATCTCCTCTGAGATGTTTGATGTGCAGAAGTTCCCAAATACAAGTCTAAGAATTGTTCAAAATCCCCAGTATTGTAGCTGCAGGTCAAGGAGGGTTTTGTTATCTGGTCACTACACTGAGAAAGAGTTCATTCCAACTTTCTAAAGCAGAAGAAATCACCTCTCTCTCAGTGGCACTTTTCTTGTGCTATCCATTATGTTACAATGATAGGGGGAAAGGATCAAGGTAAATGCTAAAAATTTTTACTTCAAGCTTTTTTTCCTTTATTTTTTTTTTTTTTCCGGAAGGCATGATATAGAAGGAAATAGGAAGGGGTTCGTATGTTATTGATTAATAGCAAGTACTGATTAATATCAATGCTTAAAATGAAGAAAAATCTTAGAAAACACTTCTCTGAAAAAACAAAACCCCATCTACACATCATGGGAAACGGTGTTCTCAATTATTATGGCCCTAAATATAATTTCAAAGGACTGGTGAGTTGTTCCCGTCAAAAGAGATGTTTACTGCAGATTTGAAGACCTGGCTTCAGATATATTTTGTAAGATACTGCACATACTTACAGCCCTGCTATAGCTATGACGAGGTCCAAATGCTTCCTTCTGAATTGACATTTAATCTGCCTCATGTGTTTTATATCATCAGTTCTTCCTCTCAGAACTCCGTAGAAGAAACTCATTGTTGTGTGTGCCTGGAGCTGGGGGAATGCATTTATTTTCCTTTAGGCACAATGTGCTCCTGTGCATGCAGAAAATAACCCTTGCGTGTTTTGGCTGTAGTTGGCACTACAGGACTATCAGTGCTGTCCAGGGTTTTGGTTTTTTTTCCCAATTGAGAAATGTGGGAGAAAAGCAATGTGATTTAACTCATCTACTCAGAGCAAAGGTAATTATTTCCTTCTCTACCTCTCAGTACTTCGAGGCTCTGAAAAATCTATTAAAGTAGTCTCTAGTTTTACCAATTGCCAGTTGCCCTTCTCCCACAGGAACCCTGTCTTCTTCTATTTCTCTCTTCAGTATCAGGGAATTCAAATGTTTGGATACTTGCAGCTGTCTCAAGAATACAGAAAAAATATCAAAGATAAGGTGAAGAGGAAGAGGTGCTGGATCAGAATAAGTCAAAAGTTCTGCCCAGAAGACCCACTGCTCCTACCCTGTGGTATTTTTGCCAGGATGTAGCCTCAGCTGTTCAGTTTTGCAATTTAATTTCAGCAACAGTCACAGTTTTAAAGCATTATCAACCACGTCTGGTGAACACATATGCACTGGCAAAGTTCAGCCAACACAGCAGCTTCAGCTGAACACCTTTCCTAGCAAACCATTCTGTAAAGCAAAGTTATTCCTATGAATAGGAGAAATATTTATTGCCTTGAAAGCCTCTGCTCAGAGGAGAACTGTGATGACTGTTCTAAGGACTGTATCTAACAGTTGTTAGACTAAAAACTGTGGCCTTGTTAGACATTTCAACTATGTGATGTAATTTCTTCAGGGTAAAAATAAAGGCAGTTAAGGCATATTAAACTTTAGGCACCTAACTATTGCACAATTTTCTGCTTCAGCTAAGAATAGCTAAAATAAGACCAGAGAAGTCTAGACAAGGCCAGGAAAATCCTTAGGACTTTATATACCTGCACTAATTGCAGTGGAAACAGCACAATTACTACAGACCTATGCTATGTCGAATTTTGTTCTATTACAGGAATATGTCTCTCGTAAAGGGTTGGACTTTACAGCATACACAAGTAGCTGTTAATTCTTAACATACTTAACAAAAGCTATGCAAATCAGAAAGCACTTCGCTCTCATAGCTAATTTCAAAATACTCTTCTATTTAAGAGAAATCATTTTCATTGTTCTAGTCATCATTCTAATGACTGTATTAATTTTTATTTTTTCCAACAAAGTCAAATAACAAGGTTGTGAAGCTTTGTTTGTTAATAGTTTTGCAAAGCAGAAGTGTTTTTTATGCCACTAACAGATCTAGCTAGACTGTGCACCATTTATAATACCATAATCACCAAGTTTGTCTTTTGAGGAACAATGCTAATTTAAAATAAATCCTCTACTGAGCTAATTAAAAAGATGTATTAATCCCAAATAATTCCATGTTGATCTCACTACTTCTTAGATAAAGGGTCTGAATTCCTATTGTTCTGAATCTTTTGAGCTTGTTTCAATGATAAAGGTGAAAATACTCATAAAAAGATTACACCAAAAGTTGTTGTGATTGCTAACACATGTCAAACTATAGAGCTAGAAATGTCCTCAGAATCCTCAGTATGCAGACCCAGATAATGTCTACATATTAGATAATAGACACAGACATTTGTGTATACAAAACTCTGATTCCTACCTTAAAATGGAGTGGCAGAGGCAATGATGCTCTTCAACTTTTCCACAGGCCTTCCTTGTGGAAAGTCAAGCCACAAATTACCCAGTTTGGATTAGCAATATGCAATTTATGAGACCTTGAATAAAATGCAACATCTCCATTCAAAGAGAACACTGAAGAAATTCTCTCTAGGATAAAGGAAAATCAGAGCACTTCAGTAATATAACATTATTATTATAATATTTTCTGTTATACTAGAATAGCTCTCTAGTGCCAATAAAAATACCAATTTGGTGTCAGTGTCAATTGTCTGTTCTATTTAGCATGGTTTTACTAACAGATACTGTTATCTTCTCTGAGGGCAAACTGAGAAATAAGGAAAGTGGAAAACCAAGAAACACTTAATGCCTGAATGTCCTGTTAGATAGTTTGTCAAAATTGGAAATGTCCAAGTATTTTCTTATACAAAAATTTCCCAGAGAGCCTAACAAGGTACAAAACAGCAGTAGGAGCTAAATGTTTTAGTCTGAAAAAAATCATTATTCCTCTTCCTGAAGTGGAACCCTGATTTTTTTTGTCACATTATAGGTAGTTTTCCAAGCCCATAAGTCTGAAAATCATAAATATAAATAAAATAATAAATAAAACATAATTCCAACCAATTCAAGATTTAAAAAGTTATTTTACAGTGTTGTTGAAGTGATTGCTATTAACTATTTACCTCTAAAAAGCCAATTACTTTGTAGAAAGGTAACTTATCTGAAAGCTCACCACCAGGCTCAGGGCCCTGGGAGTAGTCTATCACACATGGCTTGGAAAGAAACAGAGATTTCTTTCTTCAATATTCTAGCTAATCAAGTCAGATTGTTCATGGGAACAGCCAGTGGCACATCCACTTGCTATAGCTCATTCACATGAATTTGTCATTGACAAATCCAGATAGCTGGTGTTCTCACAATAGTCCCTTCTTTCATAAGTGATCTCATGTCAGACATCCCCACTGCCTGACCTTCCAAGAATTCTGCATACTCAGAATTCAACTCTTAGGAATAAAGAACTATCTTGACCTATCCAGTTAAATATTCTGAGACTGACTTTTCCCTCAGAAAAAAGCGTGAAGTCAATATATACAAACAGTTTACTTATACAGAAGCCATAGCAAAATGTTTGGATGAATATATGTGCAATCTTATTTGTTTGCAAATATTTAAAAACAATAACACCTTAAATCTATAGAGGATTAAATCTTACAGTACTTCTTTGAAGTATGTAAACATCCTTTTAGATATTTTTTAATTTTTTTTTAATCTTTCCACTGCAAACTTACCATTGCAATGTGTAAGCAAGTTTGCAGATGACACAAAACTGGGAGGAGCTGTCAACTCCCTCAAAGACGCCAAGGCCCTGCAGAGAGACCTCGACAAATTAGAGGACCAGGCAATCGCCAGCCATAAGTAGTTCAACAAGGGGAAGTGCTGGATTCCGCACCTGGGATGTGGCAAACTTGAATGCTTGTACAGACTGGGGAATGAGATCCAGAAAGCCATGGAAATGGACTAGGAGGTGCTGGCTGACAGCAAGTTGAATATGAATCAGCAGTGCCCTGGCAGCCTGGAGGGCCAGCCATGTCCTTGGGGCATTAGACAAAGCATCACCAGCTGATCGAGGCAGGTGATTGTCTCACTGATATGACCTTACCTTGAATATTATGGCAGTTTTGAACACTGCAATATAGGAAAGATATTAAGCTATTAGAGAGTGTCTAAAGGAGGACAATGAAGCTAGCAAAGGGCCTTGAGGGGAGGCTGTATGAGAAGCAGCTGAGGTCAATTGATCTGATAAGCGTGGAGGACAGGAGACTGAGGGGAAACCTCATTGCACTCTACAGCTTCCTCGTGAGGGGAAGAGAAGGGGCAGACACTGATCTCTTCTCAGTGGCAGAATCTAAGGCAATGCCCTGAAGTTGTATCAGGGGAGGGTTAGGTTGGATAGTAGAAAAAGGTTCTTCACTCAGAAGGTGGTCGGGCACTGAGACAGGCTCCCCAGGGAAATGATCACAGCACCAAGCCTGACAGAGTTCAAGATGCGTTTTGATGATACTTTCAGGCACATGGTGGGATTCTTGGGTGTGGTCCTCTGCAGGGCTAAGGATTGAACCCGATTATCCCTGTGGATCTCTTCCAGTTTGACATATTTTGTGATTCTGTGATTGCAAATTGCAAGTGTACAAAGGTGCAATGCTGCACTCAGGCCATACAGCACTGCATTAGAAGAGGTTTAAAGCAGTGTATGTATTATTTGACCAAAACAGTCATTGGTTCTTAAGCACCTATAGAAACCTGGGGAATGTGCTTCTATATATCACTTAGAGTTCCACATCTACAGTGAATTCGTATAGGCAATTGTAATCAAGTCCTGTTTTGTCTACAGAAGTGTAATCCACTGACAAGAAGACCTATATAATACCAATTCTCCAGCTGTCAGAGATAGGTTATTAGTCACTACCAAATCATATTTCAAGTTGAGTTTTCAAATCTGCTAAAACTATGGTAGCAGAGCCAGCTAGTTAAACTCTTGCTTTAACATTGCCTTATGCATGATGTTTCTCAATCCATGTGTTTTTCAGGTGTCTTTATGGATACCTAAGGAAAATTACCTTAGGAACAATACAAGTGGAGAGAGTTCTATGCAGCAAGCTTTAGACAACTGTTCCAAGAGCAACAGCTTAACAAAACTCTTTATTCCGGGGATACTAGTTCAAATTTTGTCATTGAGGAATTTTAGGGCAAGAAATGAACATTTATTATCTAATAATCAAAATATTATTAAGTGAATCTTCTTTAATGGTGAGGAGAAGAAAACACCTGTAAATATTGGTTGAATCTTAATCACTATAATGAGTTGCTGGAATATTTTTCAAAACACCTACTAGCAATACTGTGGCATCCTTTCTAAGGAAGTGGATTGCTACTGATTCAGCTCTAATGCTTTTTGGATAATATCAAGCTGTCAACAAGCTTGAACTCCTTAGAATGGAAGAGCTTTGCAATATTGTGTCTAGACTATTTTATAATTTTTGAGAATGGGATAGTTTCTGGAACAATATCATCATCCACAAAGTAAATGTTAAGGGTCCTGATCTACAACTGATCCATGAGACTGTCAAGGTCAGGCTAGATAGAGCAGTCTTCTTGTTTCTGGATTCAAACGTTGCAGCAATTTATGTGATTTCTGCCACAGTATGAAACATGATTACAATCCGTAACCTGAAAGTCTGACTATGATCGGATGACCTCAGAGCAACTAGTTCCTTTCCTGTCAAGAAACATCAAAAAATCATATTTTTACTTGTGATTTTCCTCTAGACAATGAGACTTTTTGAAGCTGCAAAGACCTCATACTCTTCCATATCTTTCCTGTAACTTTATTTTTTGTCAACCTTCCTCCAAGTGGTCCTACAGAATGCAAATTAAGTGAAATTGTAAATTGTATGCTAAGAATTATTAGGAGACAAATGAAGTGCAAAATAGAAAATTATTATGTCATTGAATAAATTTGTGTTTTGCTTGCTACTTAAATACTGGTTTCCCCAGCTCAGTGATATAACAACAGTTTGAAAGGTACCACTCAAGAAGGTCTCTCTATCAATCACAATGATGGAACTTCATGCATCCAAGAAACAACTAAATAAACTAGGACCATCAAGCAATCAAGGAAGATATGATAGAAGTCTACAAATTCAAAGAGGTTGTAAAAGAGTGAATGAAATGTAAAAATTAAGGGCATCAAATCAAGTTGTCAGAAATTATTAAAAATTAGTAATAATAAAAAAAAGTAATGATCCCCCCTACAACATCCACTATAGAAAATCAAAAGTTTAAATTAGTTCAAGGGTAGACTAGACATATGTAAGAAGAGAAATCCAATGATACAGAGAAGTGAAATATGGGTCATATAGCCTCCAAGACACAACTGGTTATGGATTGACAATGCATGAAAACTACATGCTGAATTTAGTCTGCTATCTTTTTAAATTCTTTTAGCTGCTAATATAGACAAGATAATTGTATCTTTGACTTAAGCCAATAGAGCTCTTTTACTTGCTCTGCGACTTTTTCTGCCATTTCTTTTAGTGCCTCTAAAGCCTTTCAAATAGGTCCACAACTTTTTTTTGTCTGCTGTCAAAATTCTGACTTTGCTACATCTTTTCAGAAAAGACGTTTGCAACTGGAAGGTATCACAACTAGAAAAAGTGGAAATCCTTCTCTGGGTTGATGCAGTGGGTAAAAAATTGCTAAATTAGTTTGATTATATTTTTATGAAGTTGATGCCCAGCAAACACAGACATTGAAAATCATCCTAACAGTTCATTGGCAGTTTTGTGATTTGAGTACAAGAATCTGTCTAGGATGAAAATAAAACAAGCCAGTAAAACAACATGCTGGTATACTGATCATAACAAAAACAATATTTTCATTTCAGCATAATGTGGTTGTGGTGGTTTGATCCACCTTTTAGCATTCAGGGGGCAGGTTCAATAAAAGTGACAGAAAACTGAATAGAATTTTTCAGCAGGTGGACAATTTATTCCAGGGGAATTAAATTGGAGGAAGGAATAACCCATAGGAGACCCCAGAATTACATTGAGGAACCCCCAACAGGCAAGGAAAAAAAAAAAAAACCATACAAAAAGGGAAAAACAAAAACGAAAGGGAACTGTTCCTTTCAGCCTGATGACTAGTTGAAAGGAACAGGGAGGAAGGGTAGGAAAAGGTGTCCCTCCCTTCTCTCTCTCTCTCTGGAAGCACTTCTGGCCCTCCAAACTCTGAAAAACACAAACAGAGGTGAAAACGATTCCCTCTCTCCCCTTTCTGAAGGATACTTGCTAGCAAGCTGGAAATGGCTACTGGGTTGAGAGAAGTGGATGGAATCCCGCCGTGGCCTGCGGGCGCTGGACACCTGGGCTGCGATCCCTCTCCTCCCAGCGGCAGCCAAAAAAGAGAGCAGGGGGGGGCCATGCCTCGACTTTTAAGCCTTCTCCGTCTCGCCTGAATATTGTTGCCTTCTTCCTGACCAAGCTGGCTTCCCATTCGTCCAGCCAGCTGGGTCCCGCCTCAGTTCCGGTGTTTTCTCGATGAAGAACTCATGAGTTTCAGTCGTCAGGTGCCATCTTTGTTCTTATGGCTGCAGCACCTCAGAGATGTCACAGCGCCAACACGGTGCCAGGGCGAGCTCTCTATCGGTGTCCGTCAGCAGCCGTGGTGCTGAAATTCCCGGCCACGGCTGGCCCGGGGGTGAGGAGCAATCGCCCCGGAGGGACGCTGGGGCTTCCCCGTAGCCATGCCCCCAGGCCGCTGCTCGCCCTGGGAAGCCACTGCCTTCTGCAGGAAGGGACGGTCCCGGCTGCACACTTCACAGGGAAGGGTCCCTGTGCTCCCGGGAGCAGCAGGGACGGCGGGGGCTAGAAACTGCCACCCCGCTCTGGCCCTCCCCGCTGCAAGGGGCCTGGAGTGCACGGACCCACCACCCAGCCCCGACCCTGACCTCGGGGGCACCGGGACTGGTGCAGACCCCGCTCCGTCCCGGCCCCCTCGGGTACAGAGAGAGCAGGCCCCCGTGTTCTCAGGAAGCCCGGGGTGATGAGCCGCCGCCTGGCCCCGGCCCCGGCCCCGGTCCCGGCCCCGGCCCCGCTCCATGCTGGCCGAGGGCAACCCCCCTTCCCGAAACGGCTTTTGAGGAAAATTGAATTTTAAATCAAGTAGGTGGATTGCTCTCTTACATCCCCCTTCAAAAGCCTTGTTTTTCAAACATTTGCAGTGGTTTTGGACTCATTCCATTCCTTAGTAGAGGGCTATTTCCTTAAGTACTTTTTATTGTAATGATTATTCCTTCCAACACTAGTTAATTTCTCTAATCATATGTTTTAGAGCAAACAAAATACATGCTAATGCAGAAATACTCAGACCATTATTACCATAATTTTTTTAATAAAATAAACTCTTTGCCACATGAGGAATTATTGTATATCTTTTAAGTGTCAGTTACCCTAAGGGGGTATATTATTTGTTTCTGTAAAAATAATGGAATTAAAAAGAATAGAAATGAAAATAATATAAAACCAGTTTGACCATGGTTCTTTTGCAATGAGTGTAGATGCAGAAGGAAAAGGGTCTGGAGGTAGCAGTGCATGAAAATGTCAGAGATCTTTGATCAAAATTCAGCAAGAAAAACAGATTATGAGAAAAAAATGATCTTGCAATGTCTTCTGAGTGTCTGTGGGCAGTAGGTACAGGATACAGTAAAGCAGCAAGGGAGCAGTATGGCTCTGCAAAGCCTTGATCTCAAAACAAAGCTCATGACTGCTTATAACTGCCTCTCTTGGGAAGAGGAATCAGCACAGGGTGTTCCAAATGTGACTGTGGAACGGAGTTTGTAATGAGCAGAAATCTGAGCCAGGTTTAAAGCTCACAGAAAGTAGAAATGATTCAAGATTCAAAGACCTATGGTTGCTTGCAGTTTCCCCTCCAATGCTCTTATCAGTAGATTAAATTCTTGATCTAAAAATCATCTCAGACCTAAAGAAGATGTCAAACAATGCCTAAATGCATCATTTAATAATCTGAACATGATTCCTAACTTTGAAGAAAGATGAAAAATATCTACAAATGGTTTTATAATGACGTGAATGTTGTGTTTTTGAAAGAAACTGCATTTAAAAGAGCAACTGCACTCACCATGATAATATATACCATTACATGGCATGTAAGTTTGAGAAGAACAATAAAAAGACCTGAAAGATTGTGCCATTTCAATCTCCAGAATATTTTTTTGTTTTTTTCTACCTGCCAGATCAATATCATTAAGCCTATATGATTCCAATATGATATTACAGCAACTATGTTTAAAACAGCCTAAAATTAGATTAGTATTTTTTAAAACTTACAAAACATTAGAAAGTAAGAAATAAAACATGTAAATTTTATTTAGAGAAACACCATACCTCTGTTTCTTCATTTGCAAGTTCTATAAACTTTATCAAATATATTTCATCACACAGTAACACCTGATCATGGTCATGATTGGTATTTCATATGGCTCAAGGATTTTAACTAAACAGATACATTTGCAACATCATAGTGTTCATTATTCACAAAAAAAAAAAAAAAAAAAGGAAAAACTCTTAAAATGAGCTGCTTTGGTTTTTTTAGTTCCCCATTTTCTCAAACTCATATTCTTTGGTTTTGTAGTGTGCATTCATTTTAAAAATCATAGCAAAAGTCAGATAAGTTATGTACACATAGTTAAAATTGCATAAAACGGTAAAATAATAATCTTCTTACTCAAATATATCCTTATTTTATCATCTTTGCATGTAAGATCTATAAGTCTGTCTTCCAAACCCCCCTGTCAATAACAATGGATGTATTTTCAAAATAACAGAGGAGTCCAAATGTGGATCTTGGTGAGACTAACACAGAACTGAAACACTATAATTTCATGAGCCATCTCTTTAAGAAACATTCAAACCTGTTAGCAGTGTATGCATTTCATTAATATTAAAATCAAATGTAATTTTATCACTGCTGACATAAGTTTCAATATACTCATCAAGGTAATCTTTTTTAAAAGGCATTCTGGCTTCAAAAGAGGTTGTTTTCAAGATTCTGTGTTGTCCTTGTCTTTCCTTTTTCCCAGATTTTAATTTTCCCCTGTTCAAACTGGTGCTTTTTTTTTTTTTTCTTCTTTTTCTCCATTTTCCAAAAGAATGCCATCAAGTAAATCACCACATCAGAGCTGAGAGAAGCACGAGTGGGAGCTAAAGGAGAGGGAGAAGGAAGAATTTGTACAGAAAAAAAAGATATTTTTTGTTTCAGTTGAGTTAAACTGACTGATTTGGGTTTTGGTTGGTGTTTTTTTTTGTTTCTTTTTCTTAAATTTTCTTCATTTTTTTGTTATTACTCAGGTTGTTATGCATGATTAATGAACAAGATTTTCTAGTACCTGAAATAGTTACTTATATGTAAATAGAAAATGCATATAAATAGTTGGGATTTTTGAATCCTGAACAAAATTTGAGTGTATATTGCTATTAAACACTGCTTGTTTAATTTCTAAATACGTTTGATGACTATTTGTGTGTTTATATTGATCTATATGATAAATACAAGTTCAAGTCTTATTTATTTCATTTTAGATTTGGAATCATTGACGTCAAATAAGAAAATGCTTTCTTTAATGATTTCACAGAATCACAGAATGGGTCAGGTTGAGAGGGATCACAACTGGTAATCTGGTCCAATCTCTCTGCTCAAGCAGGATCACCCTAGAGCACATTGCACAGGATTGCATCACAGATACTTATCTAAAGTGCTTCTTGCTATGGTCAAATCTTGCTTATTTTATGAATACCCTGTTCTGTCATGAAAGGATATTTACTTACAGCGCTGCCAATCATGAGGCTTTTAGGAACAAAAAGCAGTTCCCAAGTGAATCTTCAAAACTCAAATTGCCAAAAATTTGAGCAGATAGGCATGAGCATAAGATAGAGAATGTTCAGGTTAAGTTGTCCTTAAAAGGTTATAACTTATTTAATAGAAGATTCAACCCTTGCTGAAACCTAGTAAGAGGCCTCATATTGCACCTTCATATCTGAAGAGAAACAGTTTGCCTTTAAATAATTCTAAGCTAAGGTGTGCAAAGGAGAGGTTACTGTAGCTCTAATGAGGGTCAGCAATTTCCAAGTGCGGGGTAGCAAATTTCTGAAGCCATATGTCTGATATACTCTGATCTATGAACATTCTATTTTTAACTTTTTATTTTTAACTCTGACATATCCAACATCCAGTTACCCCAAACTAACCTTGTTTTATAAGCATTTTTCTAATTTAGGTATGTGGAAGGCTATTTTCTAGTCTAGTACTTTCACATCAGGGATACACTTCTCACATATGACTATTAATTGCTACATTAAAAAAACTCCAACAAGGTAAAGAAAAGTAATAGCTTGGGTGTAGAATACTGTCTTATCACTAAACTACTATTAGTACCTGCCAAGTAGATAGTGATCAAACTGTAGATTGAGGGTTACTTTAATTACATTTTATTATTGTAAGGACTATTAAGGACTCGAGTTTGAGACTGGATACCCACTTCAAAACTCACATTCTTTAAGTTTTCTTGGAGATGAGCAATTTTTTTCTCAATTTTTAAACCAGAAGATCCCCCAGCTGCCACATCTTTTGTCTGACTGGTAATACAGCTTGTCTCAGTTTGAGACAGAGAGAGAATTATCTAGCAACCACTAGGACGAGAACTTGTGAGATGAGTGCAGCAAGTTTTATTAAACAATCAAAAATATGAATAAAAAAAGTTTTATATATAGATATACTATATATGCTACTATGTATATATGCTACTGAAGGAGTGACTATGAAGAAGTACTGCTTATACTTCCTGGCCTTCAGGAAACGTTCTTTTTTGGTTTATTTTTGAATCTGTTACAACCTGCAATCCTACCTGCTTGTATTAAACATCCCAGCCTGCTGCTCAGTTACCGGAAAACAATATTATTATACCTTTAAGTAGCAGTTGAAATAAATAAAATTTTCACTAAAATATCCAGGTTTTTCTACATTGTCTGCTGATGGTTATTAAATTGAAATAAGTGAAATAGATTATCTCTGTTGAATTTGAAAAGGCTTGTGAAATTTAGAAGAACAAAAATTAGCAACTCCCACCAAAGCTTTCTAAATTGAGCAAGATAATTTTTGTGAAAGATCTATTAACCAAGGGCAAGAATGTCAAAGTTTGGATTATTTAATTTCATAGTGCCATAGATCTTATAATAGAAGAATTAATTATTAGAAAAAAATTAGTCACAAAGTTGAAACAAATGCTACTCTTTATATTGTCCTAAAACTGTTCTGCATAGCATATTTGAAAAAAAAAAACACACCACAGCTGTAGCTTTGTGGTTGAGATATCTTCTACTAAAATCTGGTACTGTACTAGACCTCTAGTTTTGTACAGTAAAGATACAAAGAAGGTAGAATATAGGAAATACCAATCTCCAGCTGGAGAGGTACATTAATGTGACTAATAAATGCTTGGCCTTTATGAACACATAAACATGGTGGAAAGGACTTACCACAGCTCTCCAGAAGTACCTACCCTGATGCAACAACACATATATGAATGAGAATTATTCTATGGAACAGCTGTATTTTGTACTTCTATGAGATTATGGAAGGTGGGCTTTGTTGTACTGAGTTTTGTCCTACAACTTGATAAGAATTTCAAAACAGAATGAATAAAATCTTAATTCTCACAAAACTGAGCGAGTCATATAATCACACTTGGGCATGAAAATTTGTTAATCCAGCAAAGAGCAGGGAATGCCTTAGAGACCAACACAAAACTGTGATCTCTTTCTGAAGGCTCTTATTTCTTACTTTCCACTTTTTCTTGACCATGTTCCAATTTCAAGAACCTCAAAAATATAGGAAGTATACTAAAATCAAACTATTTGAACACTGACAAAGTGTTATTATTTGTGGATGATAACTTTACTACTAAACTTGGGAGACATAATTCTATCCACAATTGTAGCCGTTTGAAAAGGGCTTTTTTTTTTTTTGGGGGGGGGGGGGGAGTGTAAGAAAACCCCACTTACCTGTTTAGTAAAATTCAGTTTCCCTTGAAAAGGCTGGAGGGCAGGGGGAAGCTGAGATTGAGGCTGGAGCCGGGACGGTCCTTGCTCCTGCCGTTCCCCGGGGCCGTCTCGGGACGGCGGGGGGTGGGGGCAATCACCAGCTGCCGGCACGCATGGCCCCGGGGCTGTCTCGTGCAGTGTGTGGTCCCTTGGTCCCAGAACCAGGACGGCCTCTGTTCCTGCCTGCTGTCCCCCCTCCCTGCGCACTGCGTGGCCCAGGACTGTCCCTCCCCGTGCAGGACACGGTGGCCTCCTGGGGCGGGCAGCAGCCTGGGGGCGCAGCCGTGGGGGAGCCTCGGCGGGCCCGAGGACAGCATGGGGCAGGGTGGGCGGGATGCACGGTCATCCCTCAGTCCCGGCCACAAGTGACGGCCCCGTACCGGCCCTGGCCAGGAACCTGAGCATGGCTGCCGCTTTTGGACAGCAGCAAGGGGCTGGCCCTGGCACCGTGTTGGCGCTGGGGCATCTCTAAGATGCCACGGCTGTGAAAACAAAGATGGTGTGTGGGACCAAAACTCGTGATTCTCTCAATGGGAAAACCCCAGAAAACAAGGTGGGGCTCAGCCCCACTGGACCAATGGAGAGACAGCTTGGCCAGGAAGAAGGCAGCGAGATCCACACAAGAACAAGAGGGCTTAAAAGCTGAGGCAACAGCCCTGCCCTCGCTCTTCTTTGGCTGGTGCTGTGAGGGGAAGAGCACAGCTGCTCTCCTCCTCAGTCGCAGGCCTCATGGCGCGAATTCACCCATTTCTCTCAGCACGAGAGCAATTTCCAGCTTGCTAGCAAGTAACCCTTCGGGGAGGTGGTGGGAGGGAGTTGTTTTCACTTATTTTTGTGTTTTCCAGAGAGACTGAAGGGCTGGAAGTGCTTCCAGGAGAGAGGGAAGGGAGAGAGACAGCTTTTCCTACCCTTCCCTACTGTTTTTTCAGCTAGCCATCTAGCTGAAAGCACAGTTCCCTTTCTGTTTTTGTCCTTTTTTTTCCCTTTTGTGTTTTTTTCCCTGCGTGTCAAGTGTTTCTCTGTGTAATTTTGGGGTCCCTTTGGGTTATCCCTTCTTCCCTAATTCAAACCACTTGTAATAAACCGTTCATCTGATGCAAACTCTGTTCAGTTTTCCGTCACCTTTGTTGAACCTGCCCCTGAATGATAAAAGCTGGTTTAAACCACCACAACAATTTAATGGGAAATGAGAATAAATACATTTTAAGTTAATAATCCAGTTCATATACAGCCTTACACTGAAAATTAAGCTTAAGGTGAGCCATAACTTAATCCTTTAGACACAAGTCACTGATCATTATTATTCATTTGCCCAAAAATATTGTAGGAGATCTGTTTGTCAGATGTGAATACAGGAAAATGGTCAGGCATGGCCCCCTATGATGGCTACCTCAGTATTCTTCATTTGAAAGGATTACAAAATTTCATTTAGCTATAGAAGACATTTTTAGTCATACTAATAAGAGTTGCATAATTGGTGTTTTTGTGATAAATATGATGAAGTCAAGAAGGTTAAAGTAGTCTTCATGATGAAATATTAATACTTTTTCATAAAGTGCAAATAGTTTTCCAATGTATAGTCTTACGTTTACAGTAATATGATTTTGTGTGTACTGATGCATGTGATGCAGTGCATGTTAGTACACAAAGAACTTTCTAAAACTCTTGATCATAAAATTATGATAATCAGAATAAGAAAAATCAACTTAATTCTGTAAAATGCATTAGATTTCAAATGCCTGATTTTATGTTTTGATGTCATCTAACTGAAGCAAATTAACTTGATGAGTTAATCTGAAAATATAAACAGATGAAGCATAAATTCTTAACTGAAACATTGGTTACTCAAAGTTTTAACAGAATGTGCACACAGAGAGATCAGGAGCCTTGTGTTAAGTCTAAAATATATATCTTGAAATGCTACTTGTTTAAATTTCTAAAAATTTGTAGAACTTTTAATGCTTGCTCCCATCTCAGAAATATCAATATTAGTCACTGTGAAAAAATTAGCTATACTCCAATTGAAACCAGTACACCTTCATACACCCCCCTACACAAAGGAGGAGGCTCTGTTTCCTGATTGGTGGTTTGGCTGCTTGGGATCTGCAGGTTGGCTTTCTATCTATCAGGAGTAATTAATTTCTTGAAATTAAGTTATTTTCAAATGACGATTAGAGAGGGAGCACTAATGTGCATTTTGTATGTACTTAAGCATCTAAATCAACATTAAAATAAGGTCACAACTTGGTTCTGGCACAAATAGTAAGGTTTGTCTCATTTGACATCGTTAATGGCTTTCGCCATGTTCTGCCCTTGTTATGAAATGTATGATATTTTGTGACTGCACTTTTTAACAAAATCAGATGCAAAGTGTATGAATCTACTAAATACATACAATTTTGTCATTTCTGACCAACAGATGGAAGCTGTTGATTAAAATGGATTCACATTTTAATGTGAATTGGACTGAGATCCCACATACGGTAAAGTTTGGCTTTAAAAAGTTTTCATACTGAAGCAGGTTGGGACACTGCATTTTCATTACTGTATAATGAATCTATAAATTACTGCCTTTAAATGCACAATTCTCAAAACAGCACCTTTAAGGGGCTTTAGGGTGCCAGGCATGGTGGGGGCCCCCATGGCACCCAACTGCCCTGGCCCACTTTCTGGTGTTCCCGCAGTGTTGGCACCGAGCGTGCCGGTGGCACTGGCCTCTCTTGCAGTGGGGAGGACCCCCCCACCCCATGATGGCTGTGGCCAGTTCACAGGGCAGGGGCGGCCTCCCTCAGGCTTGTGCTGCCAAGCAGAGTGGTCCCCAGTGAAGGGAACCGACCCTGGCAGCTGTGCCGGCAGCGGGGATTGTCCCTGCTGGTGGCAGACAGCCTGGTGGCCGTGCTGGCAGCTTCAGGGGGCGGGGCCCCACCCCAGAAACAGTAGCAGCCGGTGTGCAGGGCAGGGCAGGCCCCAGGCCAGCACTGGCCCCGGGCCAGCACCGCCATGCAGAGTGGATCTGTCGTGGGGAGCGCAGTCCACAGGCAGTGCCCCCAGGCCCAGGCTTATGTGGTGCTGGCAGGGCAGCGGCAGCAGCCCCTAGCCTCTCAGTGAGGGCCTGCGTGGACATTTTGGCGGGAAATGCCATCTTGGCCACACAGTGAGATCTCGTTGAGAGGGTGGTGCCCAATGCTCCCGCCTAATGGGAATGTGGCACATCCAAGAAGCTGCCTCAAGATAAAGCGAGAACAGGCAGCCCATAAAAGCCAGAAGAATGGAACTTCAGCCTCTTTCAGCTTCCTTCAGTGCTGAGAGAAGGATGACTGCTCCTTCCTGCATCCATTGCAATGTGGCATCATTGTGGCTTGCTTTCCCTTGTCTCCCTCAACACTGACAGCAACGTGGTGTCACCAGCCTTCGGGCAGTGACAGCAAGAACCACTTGGCAGTGACATGAGTGTGGTATCTTTTCCCTTGAGTCCCCTGGGGTTCCTTTCACTGTCCTTTCTTCCAGAAGCTCCTAGACCAGGACCAGGATCATCCATAGAGCAGCCTTCCCTTCTTGCCTTGCTCCCCAGCCCAGCAGCCAGCTTGGAGGAGCAGTTTGTTTTTTTTTCCTTTTGCGTAATATTGTCGGGTTGTTGTTGTTGCAATTGGTTTTGTGTCTTAGTGGGGTTCCATAGTTCATAGAGCCCCTAGGTAAATAAACTGTTTTGCTGTTGCCTTTCCTATTAAATCTCTCATCGTTGTTGTGCCCCCTTGCATCCAAACCAGGACATACTCAAAAGCTGTGAGGATGAAACAGGGGCTTTTTCTGGAGCTGTTTGGTTCCTTTATTACTTTCTTCAAGAAAGAAGGACAAGTTGGAGTCAACAAGGGATATCTAGTTTGTGTGTACATTTGTATCCCACCACTGTGCACATTTACCTGTTTTCATTAAGGTTAAGTTATAGCTATCCTCACCTCTTTACAAAAATGATCTGAAGAACCACTATTAATAAAAAAATATTGGTTGTGGAAATAGTAAAGCATAAATAAAGGTTATGAAAAAATGTATCCATGATACTATTGTTTAAAACCCATCAAAATCTCTGTATATGAGAGGAGTTATTGAGCGAGGGAGCTCTAGAATACACGTACTAATCTGTTCCTCCTTTTTTAATGGAATGTTGTATAATATATTGTAGCATATATAATTATTTTCATGTGTAAGGTTTAAGGAAATTTTAATGCTGTAGATGAAAAATTAATGTATGGAAACTCATTTACTAGTTCTGAATGGAAAAATTCTCTACATGAACTCTATTACAGCTTCTTCCCTTTAAGATTATAGCAGCCTTAGCAGATGCAAGGGACTAAGCATCAGCTTATGTTCTAGCATAATATTATGAAAGAATATTTTTATGAAATTCTGTCCTCAACTAACCTTGGACAGTGTATTTTTCTGTAATTAAACTTTCACTTTCTTTCATTGACACCCATCAGATAACAAGAATTTCTTAAGGTACTTATCTTGAACGTGGACAACTGAATGATGGATTAGAAAACTTGTTTCACAAGAAAAATGATCTGAAGGCCCTCTCACAGATGCTGGGCCATAATCCTACTTCTTGATGTTTAACTGTAAAACAGAAGGGATCTTATGGAAAATTTATAATAAGGATGCCTGAAAACTTAAATGAAACTCTCTGCTTGCAGCATACTAGCCAGAACTACAACTAATATAATTCTACTTTGATTCTACTGCACTTCAAGAATTTGTGTGGATTTAGACCATCTCCAATCTACAAAGTCATGAGAAAATGAGAGATTTATTCTGACCATGAAAGTTGACAAAGTAGCTGAAATGTTCTATATGTCACAAATAACCTTTAGGACCCCAAAAGAAATATTTCAGCTACAAGTCTAAAAAAAATATACTCAGCAATGAATCTCATTAATGGTTCTATTCTCTTTCCTTAACCATACCACAGAAATCACCAAATTTGAATATGAGGAAGATACCAACAATGAATTTTATTTTACTGTACAGAACAACTAATCATAACTATTTATAAATGTTAATAGATTATTTCAGTAAGAGAAATGTGAATTATTTTTTATTTTAGATTAATTGTAGATATTTACAAATTGCAGTTTGGTGAAAAATTGCCACAACATTTTTTTAACCGCAGTGTTGTACCTCATGTCATATCAAAACGTAAAATTCTATTTTACTCTGATCTAATAGAAATTTAAAAAAAAAAAAATCATTGGAATTGCAACAGTAATCTTTTCAATATTTTTTATGTAGAGCTTCTTATCTGAAAATGCGTATCAACAAGAGAACAAGTTAGCTGAGAGAAATGCAAAGCTAAATTGTTTTGAGATAAAACCAAAAATGAGGTGAGGTACTTATTGGATAAAAGGCAAGTGCAGTTCTGATTAAAAATGTATTGCATGTAATTTCAATATAAATTTATGAAATAAAAATTAAAGTCTGATTTTTAATAGCTATCAATCCTTTTGTAGCTATGCTGTGCAAATGTACTTTGGCATCACGCAAAACTTAAACATTTGAATGGAAATTCAGGAAAATACTCGTATGACTATTTTCAGCTCCCTTGAGAGATGAGCAACCACAATTCGGAAACATTTTCTGAATAATTTGAATGTATATAAAGAACAGTTTGATGTGAGAAACACCACCAGTGGAATAAGTTAGAGTTTTGTGAGCTCATTCAAATATATGTTGAATATTTAGATTCTGAATTACAGAGGGCAAATTCTTGGTCTTGTATAATCTGGACAGATGCTAGAACCATTGCCTTGTCAACTTTTGACCAAATTGTAGCATGAAAACTTATTCATAGGTTTATTTGTCTGTATGTATAATTTTATATGTAAGCATACGTTCGTACAAATAACCATTTTGTTCAATAATATAAAAAGGTTCCATGAACCTTGCCGTATTTTCTGAACTAAAATCAACATTAAATCTTGAAAAAATTCTGAAGAATAAATCCATCCATTCTCCTTGTTTCTAGCCCAGAGCTCTTTGTAACTTGAACAGTATTTGTAGAGTATATGCTTGTTTCCAAGGCAGTTTACACTGATTAAGGTTTGAATGTGTTAAGTAACCTCTTCCACTAGCACCCTTGAGATCTAAATTGTTAATGCAGAAAAAGTCAGTAATGAAAGTAGTCTGAAATAAGCAACATAATTGTATTTCATACGAAATTTGATTTACATCTTTGATGAAAGAATTTAAGAGGTTTAAATTAGTCATGGATTTTTGTGTGTGTTGAAAATTTCATCAAATATTTAAATTGATTGGAACACCTGGGGCTAAGTCTACAGAAGAGCAGTAGTATTATGATACTGAGCAATGCAGTGAGTATTTAAGCAGAGAACTTTATTAAATGTTTGGAAATATAACAGCAAAGGAAGTAGCAGCAAAAGTAGTATTGAATGAATAGTCACTAATATAGATTATAAAAAGTGCCGAGTATAGAACTGTGTCTCCTCTGACACTCTTGTGGATGCAAATGACATACTCTACAGAGCAGAGAGGGAAATATCATCTTGAAGAAACAGAGGTGAAATTCCCAGTTAAAAGAAGACTTATAACTAGCATAATAGGTCAATGCACTCAACTTATTGCAAATGTGCTGCTCAGTGACATTGCCTGCTCAAAACGGTCCCACTTAACTACATGCCACGAGTGTACCAGGGACTTCTGTCTTCAGATGTAAAGAAGAGTTGCCCTGCAAATAACTTAAGGTGGATTGAGGTGAAACAGTTGTTGCTAATGAAGGTCCAAAAATCCAAACTCTACCTTAGTCATATGTGTATTTTGTATTGCATTCTAGGGTATTCTGGAGACCTCCCTGAAGATAGCTACACATTGCATGCAGTAGTTCAACACTTTTTTGACCAGAGAATATGAACATAACTTTAGAGTACATTTAAGAAAATCATTTGGGAATAATCTGGTTCTACATCTGGCCCTGACTCCATTAAACACTTCAAGTAAAATATAGGCTTTGGAATCAGGAATGGGATTCAGGTTTACTTCTCTTAGGCAAGTGCTGTTTACTATGCAAAAAGTCCGTGCTTATTCTTTGGCTTGTTGAATAAATATGCATACACTAACCTCATTTATCCAAAAAGACTAAGCATAAATTGCTTCAGGCAGAGTAAGAAACTGAAAAAATGTGCCCTACATCCTAAATCAATGTCCTAGCCTTTGAAGTGCTGGTTGGTTAAACCTTCTCCTCCTTCAAATAATTACTACCCTTTTTTGATTTTGAATAAAAAAGGAATTGTTGAAACTAATCAGGAAGACATTTAAAAAAGTGTGAACTCACATTATTTTTCTTGGTATTTCTTAGTTCATAGCTTAAGGTGCTGAGCTGTGTAATGGCTCTTTTGGCCGCCATTTCAAAAGCTTTTGTGTATTTCAAAAAGAAACTACTGTCTAATCTGGCTACTGTAAAAGCTAGGTGCTGCAGAACTTAGTGCTATGATTTCTCTATTCCCTTTGTAGATCTGCAAGTAAAATTGATCTACATGTAGACGCAGACAGTATTCTAACCCATCTGAACCAGATGGGAGATATTAATATTCTCCTGTTCCTCTCAAAGATACATCCTACATGAAAGCTTACATACTCAAGCTTTGGGTTATAAGCTTATTGCCTTTTACTGTTTTGTTTTTGAAGCTCTGTTTAATTCCTCATTTGAATCTCTAGATACTTTAAAAAAAAGTCAACCCACAATTTTTTATTGTATTGAAGGTTTAATTCAAAAGTTGGGGAAAAACCAGACAAACTTTCACATATTTATGTTCAACATAAAAAATTACTAAAGTAATAAAAAAATAGATACTTGTGATACAATTGTCTACCGACTCAGTTATAGAAAAAGTATAAAGTACAATTAGAATAATTAAAGGAGTAATTGTGTTACATATATTGCAATTATGATATTTTTAAATTGTAAAAATTTGGAGGGAGGAAAGCTGAAGGTATGGGAAAGCTGAAAATGGAATTGAATCTTTAGTGCCTAAAAGAATGCTTTAAAATGGGTTAAAAGTTGACAGAGGTGAAAACGGTCAGACTTGATTAAATAATGGATCTTCCTATGTATTTCTTTGTGGAGCTGGAAAGGCAGAAGTGAGACTGATTATTACAAGTCTTGCAATCAGGGCACAGATAATTTTAAAACAAATTATTTGAATTAATTACTCCTGAAATATTTATTTGTTATTTATTCCTTTCCTGGAGTGGGTAAGAAAATTTGGTATATGATTTCTTTAAAGTTTTGGGATAATATATTTGTGAATGATTTTTCCATTATTCACATTCTTTTACCAGTACAGTTTGAAATTTATCATATTGACTGCATAAAGTACTTCTGCACAACTTGTCTGATTCAAGAGTTAGTAAACAAATGACTTAAACTTCTTTAGAAAAAAATAATCCTGAAGTACAATGGATTTCTACTACACTTATGAAAGGAAAATAAAAAGAATGGCTTTTTTCATGAGTTAAAATGACAGCTTATGGGAGAATAAGGTTTTACAGAGCAACAATAATGAGAATATCTTACAGAATACTTCTAAAAAGGAAAATATAAAATTGAGTTTTTCCAATTTATGGATTCCACTATTCTACTATAATAAATTATATTTGTGGTAAGAAAAGAGAAATCATGTGGGCTATGGGTCAAAATTGGCTTTGTGCAAGTGAAACAGCTATATCCCCAAGCTAAGCTGAATGAAGTTTAGAACTACATCAATAAAAAGATTTTGAAAAATTGCTAGTTTTAATAAGAAACAGTGTGAACAAGCATAAGCTGAAATACTCAGAATAATTCTTTCTGGGATTTTGTTTTTATGTTTTGTTCTGTTTTTTAATTCTAAACTTCTCAAGCTGATCAAGCATCTAAGGTGCTTGATATAGAAAAATGATTAGCAAACATAAAGCACATGCATCCAGATTAGTGCCTTTATGAGCATCATTCAGTACCATAAACCAAGATACTGAAAGATTCCAGTACTGTAAGTCTGGAGAAAAATCTTTTATTCATTAGACTAAAGTATTTTCTGACAATACTTTCAAATATGAATTGTTAGTAAATAGTCCAAAAAATAACAAAATGGAAATGCAGAGATGACATAATAAATTTTATTTTTTTTCTACATAAGGGTCTATCACTTGATATAATGCAAGTTTTCAGTCATCACACAGTATGATAATAAAATCGTGATACTGGCAATCAGGACTTACCTATCACTGCCCCTAACAATGTTGTAAAAGATTTTAGAGATGCATGTAATGTGTGGTAAGTAGGAAAATCACACATTCGTCTATTTACTCTGTATTTTCCGAAACTCTTTAGGCAGTTTTATAGTGTCTCACATACTTCAGGCTCCTCCTTTGTATAAATCCTTAGCTATGGAGGGGTTGCAGTGTTGTCCATCAGTGGCATTGTGAAAGTGACTGAGAATTCAACATGAAACTTAAAGTAGAAGCTAGACGGTGTATTCTCTTCCAAACATCTAGCATGCAAACACATAGTTTGCCACAGGACCTGAGTTTGCCACACACTGAGCTGTGTATTGATCCTGTGATCCCTGTATGCAAACACTGTACTGAACTTTACTTCCCTCCCTTTGGCCCTATTAGGTGAGTGATGCATGGAATATCATACACCTATATTCTCATGTTTTTAGTGATCTGTGCACAAAAACCACTCTATTGCATTTCATTTGTGCTCCTTCATGCTGTTGGAAATTAACAATGGTGTTCCTTCTGCTGATTTCTTATGCTTCAGATTGGAGCTGTAAATATTTTAGCTATCTTTCTGCCTGTTTTCATAACGTGTGAATCCTGTACTTCTTCTTTGCAGGTTCTAGTTTGAGACATGATACATCACTTTCCTAGCCAGTCACTTGCAATTTATTCTTTATTTCCTCACACTAAGCCAATATGATGCACTGAACTGTCATGTTGGGGTCTTTTATCACATACATGTAACCAAATGTGACATAACTCGGTGCTAAATGGCATCTAGAATTATTCTCATTTTCAGACCAGGAAAATGTTTTCACTGTGAATATCCATTCATGGAGGATGCTTCTGACCTGCAAAAATGCCCACTATCATGTTTATTCTCTCTTACATAAGGATAAATATGCTAAATAATCATGTAAATATAATCTTCAGACTATTATTCACTTCTTTATCATTCCATATGATAGTTATCCTTTGTATTGATCAGAATCTTCCTGTTTAGAAAGAAATGAACAAAAATAACATGACTACTGTTTTGCAAATTCCTAAGTGTAAATAGTTATCATTAAGAACACAAACAAATCCAGAAGTCTGGACCCTAAAGACTTGTGCTGTGACCTGCTGAAGACATCCTGTGGAATTTTAAGGAAATTCCATGGCATGAACTTAATTTTACATGAACAATGTGTCTATCTCAATCCCTTCTGCTTTTAGAAGAAAAAGACACTCAAGCTTATGGTGCTTATCACACTTAGAACCTCTGGAAGTACCTTCTTTCTTTCTGCTTAGCATACAGAAAGCCTAGATGACCTGCTGAGAATATGTGCATCAGATTCAGTTGTAAAAATTTAACTGCCTTAACATAAAGAAGGGTATGAGTAATAATTATTCTTAACTACAGAGGGGTGTTATCAGAGCATAACTGTGGAATTCTAAATTCCAGAGATAATAAGATTTAGAATAAGAAAGTCAGCATGAAAAAAACAACCCCAAACCAAAAACCCTCAAAGTGAAAAGGGAGTGCTGAAATAATTTCTAGATAAATAAGGAATTGTAAGAAAATATCTTAGTCAGAAGTAGCTGCATGAGTGCATGTAAGTGCTTTCTCATTCTGCTTATCAATACAATTGTTAAGGAAATAATTGTAATAATTAAAGTAGGTTTCTTTTTGTTTGTTTGTTTGTTTGTTTGTTTTTTCAAATTTAATAGGGAGATTTTTAACTGTATGCATGCAGAGTACTCTGATGGATACTTGGCAAAAAAAAAACCCCAACAAACTAGGAGAGAAACATCATTGACATTTATCTGGCAGAGACATGAGAAAGAATACTCTAGTCTTTGAACATGCACAAAGAACAATCTTTCTTCCTACCACCAAAATTTCTATGACATTTTTGCATGGGGTACCTGTAACAAAGAACATCCTCCCTAGTGGATGTCAGCATACATATCTGAAGCACTTCTCCAAATGGTTAGATGGCACACGGGCAGTGACTGTCAATTTAGTGAGAGCTCATGATTCTATTATAGTTTCAAAGGATAAAACAATACAGAGAATTTGCTGAAGGCATCCCTACAATTCTTGTTTTACGTAGAACCATACGCCAGCATGACTGTGTCTTTCCAAAATAAGCCTTTTAAAGAATATACTGCTGTTATCTGTGTGCTACCTGCATTATAGATATATGATGGAGGAGATACATTTGTTGTGTATTTTCTAGTGCTTACTTATGTGTTAAGTTCACTAAAAAAGTGTATTCTCTAAATCACAAACAGATGAATAAAAGCATATGTAACGGAAGCCAGCCTTATTTGATAGCACTCCAGTAAAAACTATGCCATAAAATAATATCTTTCTCAGTTTGTCAGCATATGTATTTGAATAATGAAATCATCAGAATGAAGTATAATTTGCTGTCTGAGATATGCTTAAATACATACCACTAACTTTCATGTCTTTATAGGAATATGTGTATATATGCTAAAAGGAAAACATATTGGAATAGTTTGACAAGATTATCTTCTACTTTTCTAAGACAAAACTTTATTAAAAATCATCTTAAAAGGAATTTCTCTTTTCCTCTAACATTGGAAGTGAAAGTCACACACACTCCTCTCTGGGACTGCCAGATTGCTCCAAAAGTTCCACTTTGAAAGCTCAAGACAAACAAACCCTAACTGAAAAGCCTGGCATTATTCAAAGAGACATTTAGAGCATTCTTACTCACAACATTAAAGCATCTGTCAGGAAAGGTGCTGTCATTTGCCACCTGATCTAATTATTTCTGACAACAGATGTCAGTTAACTGCAAAAACTCAATGTCTTTAATATGCTGATCAAATTTCATTAACAAAGCATGAATACTAACAAGATTAAAATGATAGTGCAGTTTATGCTCATCCTATAATGTAAAATTGTGATTCCATTTAATAGGTGAAAGGGCAGATTAATTGGAGATAAAACTTACCTTGTTGCTCATCAATGAATGTATGACACCAAATGTTTATTAACAATCCATAACTGTACAGCCGCTATGGTAGCTAGCACTTCTAAAATAAAGAAAAAAAAACCAAAAACAACACCGTGCATTGTAAGGACTATCCCAATCAATTTACTTTACTCTTTCTGCAGATTAATTTAAGTTTGATTTTAGAATATAGGTCAAAAAGAGCTTTACTAGAAGTTTTAGAGAATTTTGTTCAGGACAGAGAATCTCAGACAGGAAATATTGAGATTTTCTTCTAAACTATTACAGATGGTGATACCAGGCTTGGTTAAAGAAAAAGAACAAATTCCCAGAAATGCAAAAATGTTTATTGTTTGCCTATCTTATCTCTATTAGAAGCCTTCAGTTCTCCAATCACTAACACGCACGAATCACAGAATCACAAAGTAGATTGGAAGAGACCTCAAAGATCATCGCGTCCCACCCATACTAGACTATGGCATCAAGTGCCATGTCCAGTCTTTTTTTAAACATGCCCAGAGATGGTGACTGTACCATCAACCTGTGCAGTCTATTCCAGTGCTTTATTACTCTTTCTGTGAAGAACTTTTTCCTAATATCCAGCTTATACCTTTGACTGCAATCCATTCAGTTAAAAAAAAAAATTAATAAATTAAACAATCCCTTCATAAATCCTTAAAATTACTGCACTGAGAAAATGTTCTTGCAGTAGGCATATTTGATATACAGCCAATGTAAAGTATTTATTGACATCACTGCTGAGTGATAGTCTAAGGTAAGTTTCTGGTTCTAGGCAAAATACTATGAAAAATCTCGCATTACATTCATCTTTTATGGAATTACTTATTTTTTGTCGTTTTTCTGCCCATAGTTACAATCCTAAGAATTAAATGCATTATAAGAAAAGAACTAGTATGTTCCACTAAGTCATTAAAATGTTGCTACAGGTATGAAATTATTCATTCTAGTTTTAAAACAGTTTTTTTATATATGCTTCTATATTTCTACACCTGTTGTGAAGGAGGATAATGAAGGTATCACCAAAATGCCAGTAAATGTAAGGATTTAGGAAAAAATTATTTTTCAAAGGTGAGAACACTCAATTTAATGGCATATACACCAGGCATGAAAGACTGAAAAATGTTTTCCTTCTTAAGCCTTCTTAGCAACTTGGTTGGTCCCTCCTTGTGGGAGCTCCAAAGTAATTTGTGAAAAAGTTGTCTTTTCAGGGGCTTAACTGCTTTCCAAGGCAATTACCAAATGTCTCTTGAACAAAAAGAGAAATCCTTAAATCAGCCTATCTCCTCGTCATGTCTTGCACAAGGTCCACTCAATCCCCCTACACCTGTAAACTCGATTAACATGGACAAGATGCATAACTAAATCTTCATTGTAAACTGCCTTAATTATTAAGAGTGTAATAAATACTGTAGATTACCTGAGAATAGGTCTTGTGCCAACTTTTGTGATTGATGTATCCATGAAAAATCTGTCTACAAAAAATTTGAGATAGTAATAGTGGTTTTGTGAGAATAATTGTGTGCATAATACACATATTGGGCCAAAACTTAAACCAAATATTTACTGTGTGACTGTTTCAAATTAAAGAAGCTGCATCCAGATAATGCTGACTATAAAACTGAGAATCTGGCAGGCACAGGTAGAATATCTGAATGTTTTCTAATGGCAATAAATGGAATGTGCCTCATTAATATTTTAAGAAAAGTTTGTTTGATCCCCTTTTCTTCATGCTTCTATACCTTAAAACTTTAGAAATAAAGAATATTTAAAAGTGGGAATGGACAAGGACCTATCCACAATGCGATCAATGTTTTTGAGTGTATAGGTGGTCATGTACAGGTGTGTATAGGTGGTGAAATAAGGCATCTTATTTGAGTTGCATAAGTTCAGCTATAAATTATAACCAAGAAAATTTTTCTGCTCAGCCATGACTGCATAACTTTAAATATGATTCTAATTCTTCTTTAGCAGAAGTGCTGATTTCTCACAACTTCATAGTCAGTAAATTGAAAAAATATATATTGCAACAAACATAAAGAATGATGACAGCTGCAGAAGCCTATTCTACATTAGAATTGTCTCTGGCAGAGTCATAGTCAAATATAAAATATTTTATCACTGTTTTGGTGACATTAATTTAGAGAAGTATTTCTTTAATTCTATGTTAATCTTTCTGATGAATATAGTAATAATTTCTCTGGGAAATATGAGTTGATGTGATAATTTTAATCCCTTGGATTTTGTGACATTGTAGAACATGACTAATAGATTTTCTAAATAAAGCTATTAAGGATATGATGCAATACAATACAGTACAAGTATAAGCAAGCACTTTTGAGGATGCCAGCTACTATTAAATCTCTATTTCCAGCCCCCTCTACTTCAGCTCTATTATTACCTTTGTCCTCTTGTATTTAGTCCTGTGTTCACAGCAATACCATTCCACCTAACTTTCTTTTCTTTGCTATAGGCAAAAATCAACATCTTGTGATGAGAAAAGTGACTGTAAGATAAAATGGAACTCATACTCTCATTGATAAATTCAGAGCAATGGACAGGGAACAAATTAATCCATTTCCTATGTTCCTATGTTCATTCAACTACCTGCTAATTACTTTTAAGAACCAAAGCTAAAGCACAAGAATACCTATCCCTTCAGCAAAGCCACCTAAATTATTTTCTATTTCCTAAAACAATGGGTAATAATATATGTTATCCTTGAAAATTAACCTAGTTGCTAAGGATTGAAAGAGCTTCTGCTTGTTCCCATAGGTTTCCTACAAAAGTCTCTTCAACAGCTCTTTATTTTTCAATCATACAGTACACAGCAAATCATGCCTTGATTGTTAAAAAAGAGTATGCTGGCTATCCGAATAGTGAGATGTCTCTTCCACATAGTCACACATGTGTAATTTGCCTTGCAATTCTTTGTCTTTCCCCCCCTTTTTTTTTTCTTTTTTTTTTCCCCCCAGCAAAGACTATTTGATGTAATAAACTTGCCAATCAGTCATAGGAATTTTCATTTTTTTTCATGAATCTCATCTGAGGGAAGCAAGATGTTTCTATGTCATTGGGAAACTCATAGTAGCTCAGAAAATTAATAAGTTTTGTGTGCATCCACTCTACTCTTCTGCTATGCATAAGCAGCAGTAAATTCTCCTTGTAAGATTCTCTGAAAATGGTTTTCTAGACACTAGCACATAAAATATTCAAAGTACAACCAGTCAAATATACTTACACTAGATAATGTTTTTGTTTTCTTGAAGGTGCTTTTGACCTCCCTCATTTTAAACTTTTCTGTTATTGTATCACAATGTGGTGGTTTAGCACCACTATATTAACTAGGGGGCACTCTTAATAGTGACGAGAAGAATGAACAGAATTTAACAACAGAGAAACGCTTTATTTGTCTGGACCTCAAACAGAGGAAAACACAGTTTAAGGGAAACTCAGACTCAACACAAAAAAAAGCATCCAACAAAAACCACGAAAAAGGAAAACAAAGAAAAAAAAAGAATAAGGGAACTGCTTTCAAAGACCAGCCAAGCTGGCCAAAGAGAAGCAGTGAGAACGGAAAACTCTTTCCTCCTCTTCTCTTTCTCTGGTGGAAGCTAACTCCCAGCCCTTGGAGTCTCTCTAAAACACAATACAGTGAAAGGTTCTCCTCCAAACCCGAGATGTTATTTTGGGGAAGCTTTCAACCTGCGGTTGTGCTGGATTGTCTCAGAGGCTGATGGGGGATGGGCGGAGTCAAGACACGAGGCCTGGGAGTCAGAGAAGGGGAGCCGTGCTGCTGCTCTTCAGCTTTGCAGGAAGCCAAAGAGAGTGAACTTCCGTTTCTTCGGGCTTTTAAGCTCTCCAAGTCCAACATGAATCTCGTGGTCCTCTTCCCGGTTTTGCCACTTCAGATTGGCCAGTGGTCTGGGCTCGAACCCCCCTTCGAGGTTCCCAGCTCCAACAAAATGGTGGTTCCCGCCACAATCTGTGAGCCAAAAGCCTCCCGGCGCCACCTTTTGCCAGCTGCGGTATAGCTGCCGCCTCTCAGGGCACCCGTCGACCACAGAAACCCACAAAAGAGGTGTCTGGGGCTGACCAGAGACACAGGAGGTGGCCAGGCAGCAACCGTGCCCCTCCTGCCACGCAGGGGATGTTCCTGGGACCACTGGCACTGCGGACTCCTTGCTGGCTTCTCCTTGCGGAAGCGTGGGACTGGCGCCGCCAGGAGGGCACATGGTGGCGCGAGGCCGATGCGCACCGGGAGGGACCTGGTGTGCCTACACCGCCACCCGCACGCCGAGGCTTGGGCTGCGCGCCGAGCTCCCGCCCCGCAACTGCCCGCAGGCAACGCAAGTGGGGAAGAGCCCGCACCACCACCCCACACTGGCACCACAGGCAGCAGACCCGGGAACTCCTGGAGCAGGCCCGCACACCCCTGGAGTTGGCGCTGGGGAAAAGCAGTGGTGAGTTGCGGAAGCGAAAAAAACCAGAAAAAATAGCGTTTTATACCAAAATCAGACGAACCCCTCCCCATTACCCCTCCCAGAAACATCCAAGAACCCGCCNTCAGACGAACCCCTCCCCATTACCCCTCCCAGAAACATCCAAGAACCCGCCACTAGCCCCCTGCACCCCCCTCCGCTTACACCACCCTACAGCACCCTTCTCTCTGACAAGACATAGTTCCAGCGCTTTGGAGTGATTCTTTCCCTTT
>VXBA01005108.1:9336-48675 GCA_013399895.1 Serilophus lunatus
TTTTTTTTTTTCAAAGATCATGTTGACTATATCTAAAATCAAGATAGTTTGGATTTATTTTGGCTAGAATGCCTTTCTTTTGATCCCAAATACAGGATACAACAGATATGAAGAAATATTACCTGTGCAAAAAGTAAAAGAATTGTTCCAAAGAAGAGTCCACACAGTGTAGACGTCATGTCATGTGGCAGTAACCTGTTGCATTCATTCAAAATAATAATTTAGCACAGAATATTTAAAACTGATCATTCCACATCTCAAATAAAGGAACTAAATGGGGTACTTCTCAAATTGGTAGAATGACAAATTGAAAGGTTTTTGAAGATGCAATATTTTTTGACACTGAGTTAAGTAGATCTTCTAACATTATTTTCTTAGGAATTTTGCATGAAATAATCAGGTGACTGACTACATTGTCAACTAGGTTAGCAGTTTCTCCTCTTTCATTCATGGATACCCTGATTCTAAACGCAAGTTTGCCTTGAGAGTACAGGTGCAAAATCTGTTTTGATTGGACATTTATTTGTCTGTCAGGTACTGTCATATGGACAGCTGCATTTCCTGTTACAGTTTATTCACTGCAGTGTGATTGTAGCATCTGAATTATGTTATTGGTTCATAGGCAATCTTCAGTATGCTATATATTTTGAGTACAATTATCTGTATTTAACCACAGCTTACCCACTCTATCCATTACATTATCTCAAATGGTAGGGAAATTATTTTTGGAAAATGAGCACTTGTAGGATGACTGCATTACAAAGACTTCAGCAAAGCCTGTTGAAATCTATATATGTGGACGTACGGCCTCCACAGCGCCACAAGAGGACATACTGTGTTGCTGAAGATGATTGTTCTGAAGTCCCTTACCCCATATGAGAAAAGAGCACTTTGACCATAGCATTGAGGAGCGATACCATGAGAAATAGCATGTTCACCAATCATATTTAAGTGCTAAAGTGAAGTGTGGATGGTAAGTGTAGTGAGCTAATGTCAAGTCATACTCAATCTTATGCCTTTGAAACTTCAATCAGTGATTGAAGTGATTTATTAATGTCAAAAACATAATTTAACCTCAAGTTATGAAAGTTTTCTTTCTTATATCCTAATCTGTGGTTTTATCCGCACGAGAGTTTGAAATGAAACTGCCACAATCATTTCAAATTTTCGGTTTACTTGCATTTTGCTCTATAGCACTTACTTAACATCACTTTTTTTATTAAAATTTTTGCTAAGAAGAGAGCAATTTTTTTTGAAAACTATTCCAAACTTTTTTTTCACTGTAGTCTTCACTAATTATAATTAGAGAGAATTTTGGGAGCATGGAGCATAGCCTGTTATTTAAAAAACATAATAAATTATAATTATCTTCCTGATACAAATTCTTGGTCTACTCTTCTGAAATATATTCAAGAACTAACTGCTTAAGTAGTACTGCCACTTAACAGATGCAGTGGAAGTAATTTTAGGTGTTTTGAACTCATGTTTAACACACACATTTTATCTATACCTATACATGTATAAGTAGTTTCTCTGAATACCCAGTAGAACTAATTTGAATCTAAACTGAGGAAATTCAAGAAGACCAATACGAATGAGAAGGAGGTCATGATTAATAAATGATAAACAGAAGTCAAATTTGCCTTGGGTAAGATGTTTCTTCCATCCTCAGCTATTCACTAAAGCAAGTGTCCATTTTATTACTTTTCTTGAAAATTTCCTGAAAGGCTAATATTTATCCAGTATTGTAGTCCCTAATAATAATCTCTAATGTTTATCCAATATTACATATCTATTTAGAAGTGAAAGTTATTCTGCTAAATAGATTAAAGTCTCCAATGTAACATAGGTGAAAGAAAGAAGGATAAAGATCAAACCAAGACAAGTGAGTGGCGAGGCCCTTGAACAAGAAATGCCCATACCTCTTTATGAAACTATACATGGATGTAGAATTACAATGAATAAGTTAGTTGTCTTTTTCTTTCTTTTTCTTTAGATTTACATTTATGTTTTTCTTTTTACTTTTTGAAAACATATAATTCTTTTTTTTTTCTGTTCACTATTACTAAATATTTATATCAATTTTAGTTTAATTCCAAGAGTCAGTATTACACAATTCTCATGAGCTCTCACACAATTGAAATTCAGACATTAAAAATTAAAAAATGTAATATATATTCTGTGTCCAATACATTGTTTAAAGTTCCTCAGATTTACTTAACTTCATATGCAAGCTAATGGATTTCATGTCAAGATACAGTATTTTTTACTTTTTATTTTATATATCTATATGTGTGTATATATATATGTGTGTATATATATATCGACAGAAATTTAGGGAATTAATCCATTCTGTGTTTATATCAACAAATCATTGAATCATAAAATGGTTTGAATTTGAAGAGACCTTAAATACCATCTAGTCTCAAGCCCCTGCCGTGGGTGAGGACTACTAGACAGAGTTGCTTAAAGCCCCATCCAACCTGGCCTTGAACTTTTCCAGTGACATGGCATCCAATTTCTCTACACAACCTATACAATCTCTCTGGACAACCTGTTGCAGTTCCTCATCACTCTCACAAAGACCTCTGTCATCAAAGACATCATAGTTACATTTATCCTGCATTTGATCCTTTAAAAAAATATAAAATATCATTTTAAACTTGGTGTTGTGCTGGAAGTAAGTCTTATCCAATAAGACATTTTTCTTCCATCTTCCTTTCTTTTCATGGTCACAGTATTACCTTTAAATATGTTAAATAAACACTGACATTAATATTCATAGGATATTCTTATCCTACCCTGTGATCCAGACTAGCAGAGAAAAAAATGTTCACCCAATTCTTACAGCTGGAACTATTCCAGGCTTCTTGAAACTCTAAATGATTTACCAACCAAGAATGACTGTCTCCAAAATTTTGTCAGGTTAATCATTCCCCAGGCTCTTTGATTCTTAACTGTAAACTAATCCTGTTTAGAAATAGTTGAAGTCTCAGTCTGATTTATGTAACATTATTGGTGGTGTGTGCCAGTTCCTCTTCACATTTTACAAACCCATCTTTGGCAAAGTTGAGTGTTTGCAAAAATGGATTTGACAAAATCAGTTACGGTAAACATCATGATCTGACAAAGAGCTGGCCTACTTTGAAAGGTTTAAAACCTCCAGATAGATACAACAAAGATAAGAAAAACCAGACACATGTTAAATCATCCAACAGCAAAGGGGATACTTTATGGAAATGAACTTGCAAGATAATAATTTGAATTTGACAAGGTGATAATTAAAGTCCCTAGATAGACTCTTTCCACATCTGTATGCCTTTCAGTGAAGTTGGTTAGCATATTAACTACTGTTGGAGAATGCTAAAAATTATTCATGGGATGTTAAACTGCATATTGTTATTCATTTCAATTTGTATAATAAATGTAACAAAATGCAATGCATACAGTATTATACAAGAGGTACTAATCTCTATTATAGACTTATTTTAAAGCTCACTGATATTATACTAGACTTTCAGATGCCAGCTTTATCCAGAGAAATTCAAAAGATTTAATATTAATTAGTCTCTCTGGCAAGAACAACAAGGTGATAAATTTCTTTTAAATGTGAAATACTGAAACCAAGACTTTTTCAGTGCAGTAGCTGGAACTCCTTTATATTGTACTTACTGAATAATGATTGTCAATAGGTATTTTTACTGGAAATACTTTAATAGCAATTGGCTTCATGGAAAAGCTTTGAAGCTTAGATCTGTAATAAATGTTTGTTTTTAACTGGTGATAGGTTTTTGGACCAACTTAAAAAAAATAGCCCCAAAAACTATTGGTGGATTATTGAAAAGCCAGTACCCTCCCCTGTGAATTTACTGTATCAATGGGAAGGTATTAATAGACTTTTATAAAAGATACAATTTCTCTTAAAAAATAAATTTTAAAAAATCAATTTTTAATTTAAGTAATATGCATCTATAGTCCTTAGAAGATTTGGATGTCCTTTACATTTTAGTTTCTGCAAAAAGTACACTTTTAAAGTAAGTCTTCTGCTTTTCCATACTTACATGGAGTCATGTCATGGAATAGTCTTAAGGTGCTAAAAGTGGATTCACTGGAGCTGAAACAGTGGAGGAATACATGTTGGGGAGCTTTGGGTTATCTTTCTGTAGTTATCAGGTCCTTGGCACCAGCTTCTCTACTCTGCAAATCCACTTCTAATGGTCTACCATAATTTTTTCTGTAGGTGTAGTCTCTATGATAGAGTAAAATGCATGCACATTAAAAAGGAGGCTCCACTGAAATGTCTGGGGAATGACTGGCAGAATCACCTGGGAAGAGATGGAAACTTTGCCACCTTAAGTAAAGATTTAATATGAAGAGCTCTAAACACTGGGAGAGCAAAAGATTACTGAGTCTGCCATGGAAGTGATTGTCATCTCTGAGTCACTGAAGTGAAAGACATAAAAAACGCTGTGATATGAAAGTGCTATAAAAGCCTATATGACCAAAAGAGTCGTATAGGCCTATATTTAATAGTTTGGTTGTTTGGTTTTTTTTTCCTTTTCTTAATGTTCTGTGTCCATAAATGAAGGAAAACTGTGCTTTGACAAAACTTTTCTCTTAAGAAGACATTAGTCTCTCATCTTTTACAGTAGCAAAATAATTATCATACAGTCAAGAATTTATGAATCATTTTGCAATGCTAGATGTTTTTGTTAACATTTAATGCTGTAACTTAACACATGGTATTCATATTCTGTGGAGTGTTTTCAATGCATCATGATTTTCTCATTTAACTGTGCCAAAACTTATTTACAACTTGAAATATTTCTTCGTGACATTTTTATTCTTCTTTTCTAGTCTTCATATCATCACGTCACTATCTTTAGAGGTCAAGAAAGTCACAATTAGAAAAAAGGCCAAATTTTTTGCAACTTGATAGATATTTCCACATCTCTCTTTTGCTTTTTAATCCAAATCCTCCGTTAAAATTTAAACCATGCAAAACATCAAGTTCTGTAGCATGCTATATCAGTAGTTGATGAAGTACTAAATGATATTTTGGCTTGATTTTATTACAGTTTTCAAAAACATGCAACACATGCAATACTTCTTGATCTTGACAGATTTAGTTCCAAGTAGTTTGAGTGTGGGTATAAAATCTCCATGACT
Source organism: Serilophus lunatus (assembly GCA_013399895.1). NCBI lineage: Eukaryota > Metazoa > Chordata > Aves > Passeriformes > Eurylaimidae > Serilophus > Serilophus lunatus. The sequence continues at coordinate 14,506 of VXBA01005108.1, forward strand.
AAGAAAACATTGATATGATAATACCTCTATTTCCTGGTTAGCTCCTACAAAACTGACACTTCAGGAGGTTATAAAGATTCAAGTTTTAAGGGGCTAAAATTCACGGGAAATAACTATTGTCTATTGCATTAACATTGCAGAATAGGCATTCATTTATAGATATATTCATATGTTCATATTTTTTAGGGAAATATATGTACATCAAGTTTACTTGCCATTGGTAAAGTAACTTTAGGATTGTACATTAAACAATTCAGTATTAAGTTAATCTTTTCCATGGACACCCCCTTTTTGCGGGGGAGAAGCTTGTGTACTCTTATGAGTTTGCAAGCTATGCTGAAGAAGGCATATGCCTCCAGTAGGGTCTCCCATACCAGACAGGTCTCAACTGAAGGGTCAGACTAAGTGTGTCCACAGGTAGGATAGGCTTGCCAGTCTCCTTGCAACTATTTTAGGAGAAGAACAACCATAACCCCAGACCCAGGCAGATGGAGCTTGCTTAGCCCTATAAGGCCATCCATCTCAGAGAAGGCTCAGCAATTCAGCACATTACATAACAACCAGTGAAAAATTAATTTGATATAGCCCCTACTATAGGAGAGACTCTTAAGGCCATACAGCACATAAAAACTGGCAGGGCAGCTGGGATTGATGGAATCCCGCCTGAAGTCTGGAAGCATGGAGGCCAAGCATTCCATGCCAAATTTCATGAGCTCATTGTGTATTGCTGGGAAAAAGGGGAACTGCTACCATATCTCTGTGATGCAGTTATCATCACTCTGTACAAAAAGAAAGAAGAAAAATCAGACTGCTCAAATTACCGAGATATTACTTTGTTCTCTACTGCTGGTAAAATCCTTGCAAGAATACTTTTGAGCAGACTAGTACCAGCTACCTCAGAACAATTTCTACCTGAGAGTCATTGTGGTTTCAAAGCCAATATGAGTACCACAGACATGGTATTTGTTCTCAGACAACTGCAAGAGAAGTGTAGAGAACAGAACAAAACACTCTATGTAATTTTTGTTGACCTCACCGAAGCCTTTGACACTGAGCAGAAAAGGCCTGTGGCAGATCTTAGAACGATTAAGTTGTCCTCCCAAGTTCCTCAAAATGATTATCCTGTTACATGAGAATCAGCACGGCCAAGTCAGATATGGCAATGCACTCTCTGAGCCCTTCCCAGTAGCTAATGGTGTAAAACAAGTTTGCATTCTTGCACTAACTCTATTCACAATCTTCCACATGATGCTCCAAAGGGTCACGGCAGACCTTAATGACGATAACAGCATTTACGTCCGATATCATACCGATGGGAGCCTATTCAACTTAAGGCAACTGAAGGCCCTCACCAAGACCCTAAATCAGCTTGTCCATGAGCTGCTTTTGCTGATGGTGCCACCCTCGTTGCTCACACAGAAGCAGCTCTGCAGCGCTTAACATCCTGCTTTGCAGAGGCTGCTGAGCTTTTTGGGATGGAAGTCACCTTGAAGAAGACAGAAGTTCTCTACCCACCTGCACCTCAGGAAGTCTTCCATCATCCCCACATCACCAGAGGCAAGTGAGAGCTTAAGCCGGTCCAGCAGTTTAACTATCTAGGAAGTATCATTTCCTCGGATGGTAAGATTGACAAAGAGATAGACAACAGGTTAGCAAAGGCATACAGAGCTTTTGGACAACCCCATAAAAGAGTTTGGTGCAATAAACATTTGAAGAAAAGTACAAAGGTTAGTGTCTCATTTTATTGTCTCCTCTTCTATATGGACCTGAATCATGGGTCATCTACTGCCACCACCTGCGAGTCCTTGAACTCTTCCATCAGCGCTGCCTCCGTACAATCCTAAACATCCACTGGACTGACTACATGACTAATGTTACTGTCCTTGAACAGGCAGGGGTCACCAGTATCGAGGCCATGCTGCTGAGGACGCAGCTGTGCTGGGCAGGGCACATCACCAGGATGGACAATAATCGCCTCCCTAAGATTGTGCTCTGTGGTGAACTTGCCACCGGGTGCCACAACAGAGGAGCCCCAAAGAGGTGATACAAAGATGCCCTGAAACTGTACTTCAGTGTTGGTCATATTGACTGCCATCAGTGGTCCACTCTGGCCTCCAATCGAGAGACATGGAGACACACCATCCATAATGCTGCTGCCTCCTTTGAGAATGCACCTAGAATCAGTCTCAAGGAGAAAAGACAGCTCAGAGAAAAACGTGTCTTGCCAATGCCGCCTAAGGAGACTTTCTACTGTGCCTTTTGCAACTGGACTTGCCTATCCCGCATCAGCTTTTTTATTCATCAGTGTGCTTACAGCAAATGTGCGTAGAACCCTTCCCATATCTTCGTTCATACAACAACAAAAACATTTTACATTTACAACTTTTTATATTGGATTGCTTTATTTCAGTTACAAAAATTTGGAAAAGGGGAATAAGGTTTCCTGCTTTATCTCCATTCAGCAATCACCACTCTACTTCCAAACTCCTGAACTATATTATACATACAGCTGCTTTTGAACTAGGTGTGAACCGCTGAATTAATGCAGAGTCCCAACTTGTGATAGAAAATGCTATTGCTTTTTTAGATGTGCAATATTTCTTTAAAATCTTTGAATGGAGGGGGTGACATATCATAACTTTAAACCATGTTACTATAATACATTACTTAACACAAGGACGTAACCATCAGTAGGCAAAAATCTCTAATAATTACAATGAATGCATTTGCTAGAAATTCAGAACAATGAAATTGGTTTTCAGAGATTTTTGCTTTCAGAGTTTTCTGTTATAACTAAGTAAGAGAGAAAAATAAATTTTGCAAATACCCCAAAGTAGAGATTTCCTGACATTGAAAATTACTACAAGATCATGGGAACAGTGACTGACATAGTAGGTCACAGAGGGGAAGAATATATATACATTAATATATTTGAATGATAGATGCTTTGAAGAATATCATCTGGTATATTGTGACAACTTTGTCTTTTCTAGTTCTGTAGTTGACATTGCTGTATTAATGAGAGAGGTCTCATTAAAATTACAAATCTTAACACTTTCATGTACATGATTTCAAAACTTATTCAACACTTACAGGAAAAAAAGCTCCACTCTAAAATATTTTGCAAAATATTGACTTTTTCAAGAAAGGAGAAAAAAAACTCAAGAGGATAGAAATCCAGTCCCTATGAGAAAAAATAAATAAATGGAGTGAAACAAAAAAAAATGTTAATGGGAGAGATAGGCAACTTGAAAATATCCTTTATGGTAAGTGCATTTATGTCACATACTTTCAAGCAGACTGATTCATCTGATGTTTTGGATATTTCCCAATATATATTTTTGCATTTGTATCTTTGTTTAGTCACAGTAATTGCTTAATGTGGCCTTAAAATGACCGAGGTAAAAATAGTCCACAACCTCTTAACACTGTGTCTTGCAACCAGGAAGTCTTGTTTGATAGTTTTGAAATATCTTAAATGCATATAAAATTTACCTAATGGTGGGAAAGATGATAAGAACCAGGCCTAAAAGCAAAGGCTAGTCAGAGTTGTCTTAGTGTCTATTAATTACTGTATACTTCAATTAGATCTTACAAATAAGTAAAAGTGACTAATATTTTTCTTAATCTGAAACTCAGCTTGTAATGTTTGCAGTGCTGTCTGTCAGACACATTTAGATTAATGGGATCAACAGGAAAGGTCAATAATAAGCCTGAGGGTCCACTGAAAATCCTGACAGTAACATTTGCCAGGTGTGACTTTTGGACATGGCCTACTATCACTAACTGACCAGTAGCCCATAGATAACAGGAACAGTAAGCCTTTCACCACAAAACCCAGCTTATTTGATAAGAAAATTGACAGTTCAGCCCTTCAAGTCACCACAATGTTCTCAGTTATTTCTTGGCATACCTTGAAATGCCTGCTATTTTTTTTAAATTATTTACATAGAGATCTGTATGTGTGTGTGTGTATGTGCATGTGTATATATGTCTGTCTGTCTCTCTCTCCATTTTTTTGTCCCCAGCATGATATCTTGCTAAGTCTCTGTGGGACTGTTGTTACTCTAAAGCATCCGTTCAGCAGGAGCAAAACAGCTTGCATCTACCCTTTAGGGGGTTGACTGAGAACAAGGAGAGAAAAAAAGAAGCTTGACTTCACCTCCAGTGGTATTCTGGGGAAGAGAAAAATAGGTATTATGAAATTTTGTGGGAAAAAAAGCAAAAGCTTAGGACTTTTGGAAAGTAAATATGGGAAGAGTATAAGCTTATAACGTATCAGGAAAAAATTCCATTAAAAGAACAGAAGTGTTTATTTATCTTTTTTCCCCTGAAAATATAAACTCATTTTCTAACCCGCTCATCTGACTTACTTCCCTCATCATTCATCTGTAACATAGCTTACTTAAAACATTGCCTTTGAGTGGAGGTGGTGGCACTTCAGATTGCCCTGAGGGAATATAAAGAAACCAGCAGAGTACAGTACTAGCATGCAGAGCATTTCTTGCTGCTCCAAACTTATTAGGAATTTAAAATGCAGAATTCAGAAATAGGGAACCGTTGGTGATAAAAGCATTGGGTTTAGTCAGCTTGAGCTTCAAAGACAAATCATTCAAGAGCAAGGTCATTATGGCCATGCTGTGAATTTGGGGCATCCCAGCTCCTCACTTACCACCCTCCCAGGAAGATTTTAAGACTGATCAGAAGTTTATAGCAGGATGAGGAAACATAAAGTCACCCTATTCACGGCAGCTCTGTGCAAGCCCAGACTGTCTTTTCTTTCCCAGTTATAAGATTGTAATCCTGATGTCTGTCTTTACCTCCTCTGTCTCCCATCAATGGCTAACCACTTTCAAATGCAGCATCCAGGAATTCACTAATTTCTAATGATTAAAATGTTCACTTTCGTCAATAATCACCAAGGCAGGCACAGCTGTCTGTTTTCACATTCAGGTGAGTATTAGCTCACCTGGAAAGCCTTTCTCTGGAGTTGGTTGCAGGTTGTATTTAAAGTGTGTTTTGAGTGAGCCTGCATTGTATCTACAGTGATGAAGGTAGTAACGAGAAATATGTGCATTAAAAAAAAAAAAAAAAAGAACATAGATGAACTAATAAGACTTAAACTACATTCAGCTAGTAGCAAATGATCCATTTCAAAGCACTATCTAAGTTTTGACAGCCATGGGCAAAAAATAGTGGGACAGGGCTGTAAATCAGGACCCTGCTTTGTGAAATTCACTTCAGCCTGAGGGTCTATGAAGAGATTGTAGTTCAGGGAGTGCGATCAGGGAAATAATGGTGCATTAGTTTCTGAAAATGGGATAAAGCAAGCCTTTTTTAACTGAGGTAAAGAAAAGCTTTGTAAACGTCAATAAATGTAATACACTGACAATTACATGCTAAATAATTAATCTGCATCCTCGCGGCTCAGGTTTAAAACCTTACACTGAATGTGCCAGCATTAAGTGACTTAAATGCAAGAACAAATTACAAGCCACTTTGTAAGCAGTTAGCTTACCCTGAGAAGCTTCTAGAAAGTGCTTCTAGTAGGGTACAATGGAGCCTTAAAAATCAAATAAAGGATCTCATCAATTGAGGTATAACATGTAGAGATAATAAATCACTGAATATTAGGAAGTCTGGGATTTTTTCATCATATATTTGCCACTGACAATGCTGATTTCCAAACCTTTTTTCATTATTTCTGTCAATTACGAGCATTGAGGAGATAAGCTTTGAATATTACCAGAATGTCTTATTTTTATATCTTTATTAAAAATATAAAGTTTTATAGTTCAAAATTATTTTGTATGGAAATTAAACTAATTGTAGCTGTAAAAGGTTGGCATCTATTGAATCTTTCTTTTTAGGCTTTCAGGTTTATTTTTTTCTGAAACTTTAAATGTTTTTTCTGAAGTCTGGTTTGAGAAAGTTCTCACTATCTTTTGCATAATCAAGGAGGTTAAAAATAATCCATTTTATTCTCAAAGTCATTATAACTCTAACCTCTGTCAGTATTTGTTCATAATACCTGAGTTAGAGAGGTACCATGTGAAAAAGAAACAACTTTGGTAATAACTATTAAAGTAGTAGATCAGAATTTCCTTTTCACTTCGTTCATGTAAATCCTATCGAGGTATTGCTAAGGTAAAGTAATATGATATCCAATTACTTCTGATGGAAAATATGCAAACTTACAGAAACATTCATGAACACTCACCCAGATAAACAGACTAGCTGTAAATATAATTGGATTCTTTTTTTTCAGATCCTAAGGTTTCATTCAATTTTGTTTAGTTGTTATTGAAATTTCCTCCTACTCAATGGAAAAAAATTATCATAGTTAAAAACTAAACTGATATCTCTAAATTTGACCTGCCTATCTACTCTATGTGATGCATTTCATGCAGTGCATGAAGAATTTTATGTAATCAATGCTGACAAGAATAGTATGAGAAAATATTCTCATCAAAACCTGACCATAGTTATCAGTGTCTGAAAAAAATACTGACTTTTTTTCTGCTTGTCCAAGTACCTCTATTTCCTTTCCAAAATACAGTTGTTTTCTGTGATTGATAAGTTCACTAGCTTTTAAGCTATTCACATGCATTAGTTCTGCCTTTTCTCCTCCCTGTTGAAAATCAGAAGTTGTCAGACTGAAATGTTCTTGCCAGACACAAATAGTGTCCCCAGGGGTAGCAGAAACCATTCTGAATTGGTAAGAAATATTTTAATGTGTTGCTTTGCTGACACTGGTCACTCTACTTGCTTTACAGAAAACGTTGACATAGAGAACAGACAATTATACAAATATTCCTTTTTAATGTGTATTCCTAAAAATGTTTCAATTTTTTAAGCAAAGCAATAAGTTTGAGATGTTTCAAATAAAATTAGTGGTGTAACAGTGAAATCTGTATATTGACCTTTTGCAGATCCTTTACAGAATATTTCAAATGTTTTCTTTTTCTGGCTTGATCCAAAGCCGATTATGGTCAGCAACAGTAAGCTTTTTTTACTTTAATGAGCTTTGGGTCATATCCAGTACGTGAGCAACAGCCACCTGTATGCTCTTCAAAATTGCAGAATGCATGATTCCGTGTTACAGAATCAGGATCAGCTCTGACTCTGCTAAAGCTGATAGGAGTTTTGAAGCCTTCCAGACCAGGACTGCCAACTTTATCTCTGGGATATAAGAACAGGGACTTTGAGCAAGTGGAGTTTTGGAGGAAAGAAAAGCTCAAGTTATATCAGAAACATTGTTTATTTGCCTGTCTTATGTGTGGTTTACTCCACAATAGTTTTTTATTCCTTTATATCTCCTATCGAAAATTATTTGCTTGTAGGAGTATGTATAGTTCATTTAGGAAACAGTTGCATCTTTTTATTAGACACGAATTGAAAAGTGACCCACTGAAATTTTTTTTTTAAACATTTCAGGTTTTTTTCCGAAATGCTAGGATATGTGTAATTTCTTCCACTGCAAGTATAGAGTGTGAAAATTTTTATCTTATAATAAAGGAATTATTGTGATGAAGAATTGTTTTCTATTTTCTCTCTAACACATGGATATTGACTGGTGATAATGGAGAAGTCTCAAGGTATAGGCAGTTTGAAAGGTTAGCTGCTTGTTTAACATGTTTCCTAGCCACAGCTGCTTCATCTCAGCTGTGGCTTCGGGGAAACTGACTGAAGAAATGGAGGCTGCTGGCCAAAAAGGATTCCAGACACTGTTGTGCCATTGATGATCTCCAATGCTAACTGGGTTGCTGCTTCCTTATGCCTTATGTGGTGGTTATCTACACCACTGGAGACAGCAGACCTGATTGGAATGAATCTGTGAAAAAATGAGGGACATTAAATGCTACAGGAATTGTTGTTTATTGTTAACTGCTTGATGGATCATAAATACTGTTTTACAGTCAGTCACTCAGGTACTTTACAGATATACAGAAGATAAAAGTATGTGCCCAGGTCTGACTTCTGTGTACAGAAAACTGATGTTGAAGACTCTACCCTAAAAGAAAAAAAGGCTAGTCTGACTTCTCCATGTATTTTGTAAACTGAATTTTAATAACACATAGCTGATCTATTAGTACCTGACATACACTAACTGGCATCATCTTTATTAATACTGTTGTTTCTGTCCTTGCTACTGTCAGCATTATGATTGTCATTATTTTATAAATTGGAATGGCAAATTTCTGGCAATTGAATTGCCAGGACTAGGTCCAAGAGGCTGCATGCGACCATATTTTTGTTTTCAATATGTGTGGAACAGAAAGAGAAAAAAAAATATTGTTGGATAGGCTTTATTTTTCAAAGAACTCTCTGATCATTTTACATCATTTACAGTGAAGACATAAGAAAATATGGATTTCAAGTAAGTTATAGAATGGGAAGTTCTGTAGTATGCTTCTGTGTAACAAATTATTAAGAAAAATGCATTGAGGTTTAAGTAGTATCTGAAAAATCCAGAGTATCAATTATATAGTGGTGAAAGCTCCAATAAATATGTGGCTAATAATCATGTGGTGTTTAGAAAAATGAATATCTGAAATCTTAATGTTGATACATGTTTAAGAATCTCAATATAAGACATTTACACTAATTCTTATTGTTATTTCTTACATGAAGTTGCACCTTATTTTAAGAGTATAGTCACCTTTCCTAATATTGCTGGTACTGCAGAATTTCTCACCAATGTCTGCTTTTGTTGGTGTAATGTTATTGCTAAACTAGAAAGTTAGCAAAGCGCCAGGAAATGGAAAATATATCTTGACATATTTATTTGGTATTAAATATCTTGAACATTATATTTCTTACAAAATCCTTATTCTTTGACTAAATTGCATTAAAAAGAGAGACCTTAGAAGAAGAAGAACATAATTCTGAAGTCTCTGATTAGGAATACAAAAATAAAAATGAAGTTGGAAATATTCTTATGTATAACATCTCTATTGCTACTTCCCCATCCTCATTAACTTCCTTACTGCTGTGTATTTGACCAATGCCTTCTTTCCATAGTGAAAGTGTTAGGATGCTCATCACTGTATAGACTATGTCACAAATTAAAATGAAATGCCAAATTAAAAGGTGTAAAGCATGACTAAGAGCAGGGAATGGTGAATGAACAAGCAGCATGAATCATAAAATTGTCATTGCTGTATCTTGAGTCAGCCAGAAAGTCAAAGAAAGAAAGTGTTCATGAAGAAATGTCTACACAGAAATACCCGTGTGCTAGTAAAATGTGTTCACTACATGCTTTTAGGTGTTGAATTTTTCTTTTTCCTGAGCACACATAGAGCACTGGCATAAATAATGTTCTGATTTTTCTTCTCTGCCACCCTACTGACATATAAGGAAGGGCAGGAATACAGCCGCCATATGATTAATAAACATGTTTATATTTGAAGTACCAGAACTGAACTTATAGCTCACACATGAACATCACATTATCTCTGTAGTTTTTACTGTAGTTTCCCCTTTAGGTATAGGATAGAAGACAGTATATAAGTATTATGGACTTTTATGATGGGAGACAACAAAATTGTAAAAGCAATCATTTTTCACATAAATTAATTATAGGTTTCCAATACCTTTTCTATTTAAATCAGAGGATGTCATGGTCACCAAAATAAAATCAAGCATTTGCAATTGGGCTACTAATCTTTTTGGATTTCAGTAAAACTCTCATAGGATCCTTCTGAGCAAAATGTCCAGCATGCAGCTGGATAAACACATCATGTAATGGGTGAGCAATTGGCTCTCAGGTTGAGCAGAGAGGGTATTGGTGAATGGGATAATACCAGACTGGTGACCTCTCACTAGTGGAGTTTCACAGGGCCCCATCTTAGGCCCTGTGGTTTTCGACATCTTCAAAAATGACTTGGAAGCAGGACTGGAAGGGATACTAAGCAAGTTTGTGGATGACACAAAACTGGGAGGAGCTATTGACTTCGCTGTGCCCTGACAGCCAGGAGGGCCCCCATGCAAAGCATCACCATCTGGTTGAGGGAGGGGATTGTCCTACTCTACTCTGCAATGGTGCAGCTTCACCTTGAATATTGTGTGCAGTTTGGGCACAATGTAAGAAAGATATTAAGCTCTTAGAGAGTGTCCAAAGGCGGTGGGAGAGAGGAGGCTACCCAAAGAAGTCGTCACAGCACCAAGCCTGATGGAATTCCAGAAACATCTGGACAACATTTTCAGGCACATGGTGGGACTCGGGTCCGGTGCAAGGCTGAGGTTTGGATTCGATGATCCTTATGGGTCCCTTCCAATTCATCGTATTCTATGATTAACAATTTTAAAAGGGTAAATAATCCTAAAATAATAAGCCTCAATAGCTCCCCTATTCAATCAGCCACAGGAATTAAAACAAGTAACTTTGTCATTACTTGGTATGTTCTCCATTCATTGTCTAAGAGAGCTTTTTTAAGAGGAATTGAGGGCATTTTTTGGATGTTATATTTTTGAAGAGTTTTAAATGCCAAAATATTTATATAGAAGACTTAATTGGATGATTTATTAAATTATGTATTAAAATGATGTACATGATAATTTAGATGAGAATTACTAAAATATGGACTGCTCTCCATTGTATCAGATCTCTCTTTCCTCCCTATAGCAGAATGTTTGGATCTTTTTAGCCAAGTTGAATTTTTGAACCCTTGAATATTCCTATATAATGGACAGAATCTTTTGTTCTAGTACTAAACCTTTTAAATTGCTTGATTTTCCTTATTTAGCATATCTATTATTGTTTTTTTTAAACTATTACCTAACTTTTATTGTAGCGAACCATAAGAAGATTCCTTTCTCTATTTTTCACTTTTAAATAGAAATAAACCATAAAGGTAGAACAAATACAAATACATCTGTTTGCCTTCTTGAACATCATGGACAATGGGATGGAGTGCGTCCTCAGCAAATTTATCAGTGGCACCAAACTGTGTGGTGTCGACATGCTGGAGGGAAGAAATGCCATCCAGAAAGACCTTGACAGGCTTGAGACAGGCCCTTGTGAACTTCATGAGGTTCAGCAGGCCAAGTGCAAGATCCTGAACCTGGGTTGAGGCAATCCCAAGCACAAATGCAGGCTGGACAGAAAATGGATTGAGAGCAGCCCCGAGGAGAGGGATTTTGAGGGTACTGGTTGAGAAGTGCAACGTCAAGTAGCTATGTGAGCTTGCAGCCCAGAAAGCCAGATGTATCCTGGGTTGCATCAAAAGCAGCATGGCCAGCAGGCTGAGGAAGGTGATTCTGTCCCTTTCTACTCCACTCTCATGAGACCTCACCTGAAGTACTTCAGCTTTCGGAAGCCCAGCATTAGAACAATGTGGACCTGTTGAAGCAAGTCTACAGGAGAATGATGAAACACCTCTCCTATGAGAACAAACTGAGACAGTTGGGGGTTTTCAAGGCTGAAAAGGTGGGGACCTTATAACAACGTTCCTGAAGAGGGAAGGTGAAGGAGGCCCAGAAGAACAGAACAGGTTTTATGGGGCATTGAGCAACCTAGTCTATTGGAAGGTGTCCCTCTTTTATGTCCTTTCCAACCCAACCCATTCTATTTCCATAATCCAGTCATTGTATGAGTCCATGATTTTAATTATCATGTGGGAATATTGTCTGAAGTACATTTTTCTCATGTTCAGGGTAACAAACATACTAAACCTCTTTTTTTTTTTTTCTTCAGAAAGGGTACTAACTTTTAGAAGTTAGAAAAGGGCAAAGAATGCTTTCATCAAATAGATGAAAAAAAGATGTTGCATCCATACTGTGATTGTGTTCCATCAGAAAAACTTTTCACGATACGTAACAGGTACAGTGTGATTTAAAGCACAGCATTTCCAGGTCTTCAATTAATGTAATTTTATAGAACTATATCACAAGCAAAGCTATGATGATGACAATGATTCCAGGTGGAAAAATCCAGTCTAATTTTTTTCTTCTTTATGTAAAAATTAGTTTAATCTAGGCTTTTTTTTAGGCTTATAAGAGTCATAATCTTCTTCTGAAGTTAGATTTGGTGCCTTCAAAAATAACACTATGTCCTGATAAGAAGTAGGGTTTCTAGCATCATCAGGAAGATGCTTAGGAAAAAAAAGGGGAATAGATACAGGGGACTTGCGGCATTAGAGGTTCTTGATAAGTAATTTACTGGCTAGGTTTTGCTATAATGCACATATGAGTTGGTACAATATATATTTTAGGACTCCAAGGGTGAGATAGTGCATATAATCTTATGTGCAGGCTGCATGTGTGTGCATCTGAGAAACCCACTTTATCTGATTGACACTTCACTGCTTAACACTTGGTTCTTTGTAACTTGTTTATCCAAGTGCATGATATATTCTTGCACAGCACGACATTTTTTGAGGAATAAATTATGATTGTCCAAGCCTATAATTTGATTTCAGTAACAGGCCCTCTGGGACTGGAAAATTTGTTCTAACTTGACTTTGCTTCTCCCTTGCTGAAGTACTTGACTCAGAATATGCACACCCATTAGCTTCCATGTTTAACAAAGTGTGCTCAGTGTCCTACATTGTAATCTGAAAGGTCAGGCGATTGAACCGTTAAATATTCAATTTATTCATGTAGGTACATTATATGTGTTTCAGTGTTTTCTTAAATGATTTGACATTAGCCAAAGAACATTGAAGCAAAAGAAACTGTGCAGAAGGGGCAATACAAAAAAACAAATAATAAAAGATATTAAAATCATATTGTTGTGAAAAACCCTTCTTTCATTACAGGAGTATTAGCTAGAGGATGACTGCCCTTGCAACTTGTTGTATATTAACTTAAAATTCTATTAAACTTCCTGATAAAAACTCTCGTATAAGTTAACTCATTGATTTCAAATCAGCATCCATGTATACACTCAGACTAGGAATATATAAATTTTCCAAATGATACTGGCACTCTGGTTTTGAGATCTCTGACTAGAGATTTGGCTGATGTTATATTTTTCTTCATTTAAAGGAGGTTTTCTTTCAGCTGTTTACTCATTTATTGTGTATGCCTTTCATAAACATTGCAAAAAATCAAAATTTATTGACTCAAACATTCGCTGTCATTCAATTTATGAGTATGAATATCTGGTTGATTTTATATTTGTAGCTGTAAGTAATCAAAATTGTGTGATTTTTCCATAAGAGATAAAATATCATTCCAAAATCAAGACTATTTTTGGAAAATAGGGTTATTGCACAACACAAGAATACTACAACAAATTTGAACTATTAGGTATAAATTACTTATATAGATCTTGTGAAAAAATATGTATCTCTCATCCTTTTCTCTTTCAGGATTCTGTTGGCATGTGGACTACAGAGATAAACTAACATTTTTCATATTAATGGACACCTTCCAAAAGAATATAGTTTTGCAATTAGAAATATGTGCTGTAAATTAATATTCACATTATTTGCTCATTTGAGAACTTAACAAAGCAGAATTTTAAAAATTATAACCTCAAATAGTTGACAAGGAACAGTACTGACCTAGAGAGACAGAATGTAAGGGAGATGATAATTTAGAGACAAAATCTCCCAACCTGCTTGTATTGACCAATTTCTTACTCTGAACTTGTCCTACTAAGACCAATAGGATTACTGGAACAGTAATGTGTTACTTACTGTGAGAAAGCTTCGCAGAATCTGACCTTTAATGTCTCTTACTGGCCAAAATCTTCTTCTTTTTATATATTTTTTTTCTGCCTATAAATTTAAACAGCTTTATTGTAACTTCAAGAACTGCAGCTTTGGAACTTGGAAGTTGATACACTTCAGAGTATAAACTTCAGATTTGGTCATTTATTTTGAGAATTTTTCCTTCTGTCATTCTTCAGTTAGATTCATGACAACTATTTATAGAAATAATACAATACCTGCACATGCTTTTCTGTTTCGTTTTTTTTTATAAGCATGTATGTTTTGCAGCTTATTGTAGCATTCCCCCTAGAAGCATAAGACCTCTTCCCCTCCTTGTGAAGCCAGAAAAATATCATCTATGTTTGCTCTTCCACACTCTTGAAACACTGAAAGCAGTACAAAAGTTGGCATTGATTCCAGCAACAATAACAGTAGAGACTTTACCCTGACATTCTGAGCCCCCTTACGGATGGCGTAGCACTTTAGTGGTGCTTGACATATGTCTGGATCATACCCTAAGTATATAACATTTGCAAAAGGTGAGTCACTTCACTATTTTTTCTCTTCAAGCAATGGTAATGAATTTTTTGCAACTGCCTGAGAGGGAAGAGAGACATGGGTGAAAATAATTACGAAATAAAATCCATTTTGAAATCAATATCTTTTTCCTTTTGTGCTTTAGTTGCTGGCGCCAAACACTTATCTTTCTTGCAACTTTTTTTTCTTTCTTCCATGTGCCTGAACACGATTGGCTCTATGGTCTCAAGGTATTGTTCAAGATGTTTCTATGGAGAGTGATTTAATTTCACAAGATTTGTGGCTTTCTCCTGCTGTGCCTGTATAAACGCATTGAAGGAGATTGTTGAAAGGGAGAGTCTCAAGGCAGGTGGAGTTAATTAAGCTGGAGTAGTCCTTCCCGCATGCAAAAGAGTACAGAGCAAACGTGGCTGCTGCTGATATAACAGATGTAAATATGTTTTTGATGACAGATTATGTTGTTTAAAAATAGGGAAAGCAACTGAAAACTAAAGCAATGTACTGTCTACTTAAATTGCAATTCCCACTAAGGAAGAAATAATTCATTTGCTGTGAATAACAGAACAGTCATAGCGCTTGAGAAAATCTCGTTGACTTAAAATGAGAAGACTTGATACACATGCAAGGCCCACCCCGGGCCCACCCTCAAGTGTCCATATTATGCTCACACATTGTTGATAAGTTGATATATTTGGAAATTTCTCTAACTCCTGAAAAACTAAAAAAGTTACTGAAATTTATTAGAGAAAAAACAAAGAGGATGAAGCCCTATGTTATTTGTGACTCATTCTGTTGGGAAAAGACATGTAATGTTCAAGATTTTTCTGGAAACTGCCAAAATTTGCAAGCTACAGAAACATGGACATGTTTAAACCATATTTACAATGGTGAACTGACATGAAACAACACAGAAAGAAAGGTAAATATAAGGAAATTTCACACTGTTTTAAGCAGGATCTGTAGAGGTAGTTGCTTTCACTTTTCCTTACATAAGCATATTTTGTAAAATTAGTGTAATTGAGTACAAGATACATGGGACAGAGTCATAGGTGAGAACAAGCGGAAACTTGTAGCTCATTTGTGATAAAGAATGGAGCTAAGTGTGGCAAAGAAATACTGTGCATTTGGAGCTTGATGGATTGAGAGGGAATGAAAAGACGAAACCGGGAAACAGCTAATGGCCACAGCGTGCTTTTCATCTTAATGAACTAATTTTCCTGTGGAATGTGTTTTTCTGCAGGAATATGTTTGGTATGAAACTTAAATGGAAGCATAAGCAGTCTATCTAAGGTGTTTTATCTAATCTCTACATTTAAATCCATCAGAATAGCATCTTAGCACTAATAGTCTTTTATAAAATGGAGAAGTCAGAGGGCTGAAATTACTCTGCTTACACCATCTGAACATACCATGTTCTTCCCTTGTCTTATTCTCCAAGGGAATACTGTTGGGTCACTCAGAGGTGATTGCATGAATGCAAATGAAAAGAGGTGGATCTTCACTTTCACGTGTAAGGTGCTATGGTCCAGAACATATTCTAATTTTTGATGAAAAGAAATTCCCTGTCTATAAAGCAGCCAAAGGAAGTTGCCAGGATCTTAACCCTGGTCTCCATCTGTCACAGTTACTAAAAGACTACAGGTGCCCTCCTGGGTCAGAGTAAGCAGTAGGTAGGAAGGAGTCATGGCCTAGTCCTTTCAAGACTTTGAAGAATAGGGCCAACATTTGGCCTTGGAGTGGATTTGATGCAACCTGGGTAGAGAGAACGACCAAGAGATCATAAGAATGACGTGCTTTTTCTGTGTTGCCAAACTGAGGACATGCATGAACTTTTTATTAGATAATGGACTTCAGACTGATGTGGCAATGGTATATACCAAGGTATTAAATGTGATTGCAGTTGAGTTGTAGTCCTGGGCTTTCAGCTTTCCAGAAGTTCTCATGATAAATATGAGGAAAGGAATCCTGGATTTACGGAGCCTTCTGTATATGTTGCAACGCAAACATAATTCTCCAGTTCCCTTTGTTTAATCTATTGATATGAACATGTCAAAGTTAATGAAAGAAAAATGATTTAGATTAAACAGACTCGTGAACTGATTAACCTAATATCTGGGATTAAGGCTACATTTTATCTTCTGTGTTGTAAGGGAAGTGGTAACGAGCACCACAAAAATAAAATAATTCCAGCACAAATTTGGAGGTGAAGAAGAAAATAAAGATATATTCTTTGACCTTCTAATGGCAGTTTTTCAAAGTGGAATTGCTGCATTCTTTTATAAGAAAGCACCCATGATAAGCCTTTTTTTGATAATTGAATTTAATCTTTTCAATCTAGAGCTTCATGTGCTGCCCTAGCTATTTTTAAACTTAAAATTAATCCTAAACACATTGGTTATTTTTGTTATACAGAATTCTCCATGTTCCAAATCTCTTAAAAGAGTTGAATTGCCCTTAATGCACCAAGTGCATTAACATATTATTCAGTATTTCCGAAACCTTCACTCCTAACTCAGAAATGACTCATTTTGAGTGAGGAAGACTTTATACTGATTAAAAAAAAGAATAGTTAGATGACAAATAATTAAAAACACCCAAACAAAGAAACCTGGAAGATTATTTCATTTTTCAGAGACTAAGATATCATATCTTTAAAGGATTATATATGTGATTTTTGCTTTCTTTTATTTATCTTTTTTTTTCTTGTCTACACATTACAATAGACTAAATATTATTCTTAAATGACTTTTGTCCTTTTTTTCAGTTACAACTTTTTAAATTTCTTTTAGATTTTAAGAACATAAAAACCCATACATCTCTTGAAGAGGCTTGAAAAATTGTCGGTTTTTATCAGTAAATTAGTATTTCCAGTTGTAGGCTCAATGGATTGTTAAATAAGAAAAATTACGTCAAGCAATTGTAGATGTAAATGACATCATTCAAAAACCTGTGAAAAGATACTGTTAAAAATACCTTTTAGAATATTGTGGCTGTTCGATCCTACATGTCACCAAGAAGATTTATCCCCTGGAGAAAGATCAAATAATAAGGGAATAGTCATCACAAATCCAGGAAGATGGTATGTCTTGGTGAAGCTAACCAAAGTGTTGCAGAACAACATATTCAACAGTAAACGAAAAACTCATTTGCCCTAATGAGTTTTAGATGAAACTGACATATAAGTAAGACTCAAAAGTCATTTTCTGCTTAAAAAGAAATGTGAGATGAACTTTTAAATTGCATTTTAAAGCCTTGTTTTTAAAGTTCAATTATGAATTCAGGGTGTGGGGGTGAAACCAGGTGGTAATCCTAGCACAGGAACTCCCTACTTGTACAAAAAACGGAAAAGTGAAGTGCACAATTCATTTGATGTTGTTTATACCAGAAAATGTGAAATCAGGTATCAGATTTCAAAAACTTCTTTTAATAATATATTTTTTCATTGTACGTTAAAAAGCTGAAAGTCTTGCAACCTTTGGGAGCCTGTAACATTACATACAGTCTAGATAATCAGTGATCTGCTGTTCTGTTGACAGATGCAGTAAAGATTCATACTGATAGAACCAATTCTGAAAATTTTGTCAGAATTGATATATATATATAAATTATTGCTTGCTGTATTTTAAAAATAATAATATTGGGGTTTCAGTAGGGATTAAAAATTGAGGAGTTAATTGACTGATTTTGTAAGTAAGTAACTAATGTCTGCAAGAGAATAACAAAAGAATGTTTGAACACAAATACTTATACTGTGGATGGTGGACAATGGGAAAGACATTTACAGGATGAAGGACTAGCTCACAAAAAAATTATGTGGTAAAACAAACAAAAAATAAAGTTGGATTTGATATCTTTGTAAAGGTAAATAGAAGCAGTAAATAGTTGCATAATGAATAGCCACCTATATACCAAATATACACAACATAAGTAGCTTCCCAGCTGTATCTGATGTGAAAAAAGTATACATTTGCAAGCCTGGTTGAGGCATGAACAAACGTATCTTAAAGGTTGCAATGTTTAAATTAACTCTTTGGGAAAAGGAATATATTTTCTTTTAGTGTGTACAATGCCTAGGTAAATGGCACCCTAATCCCGGCCAGAACACAAAATGCGAGAGAAGGAATAGAAAGCCCCCATATACAATATAATACTTCTTTACTCTGTATTGTCTGTGTTCACAGCTGCAAACCTTGCAGTGAGTAGGAACAGCTCTCCAGATTCTGTAAATTGCAGCAGTGCCAAGTAAAAAGTGTTTTAACAGAAATCTAGTGTCATCATCAAGTATTGTCCTTGCTCGCATCCTATTCCTTACTGCACAAAGAACACAGAAAGTGACACCTTGCTTGTATAAAAAATACGACTCAGAATTTTGACTCTTTGAGCTTTATGCTTTTATTCTCATCTTGATTTGCAATCCTTAATCCCTGAGTACTGAAGTCCTCTGACAAAGTATAAATAAATCTCTTAATCATTACATTACATGTAAAAATTAATTTAAATGATTTTAAAAGAAATTTAACACTTTGTATTAGACACTGACATTTCTATCCCAAGTGGTCTTATCAACATCCTAATACCGCAATTTCCTCTTTACTTAAAACTGACTGAATTGTTATGCAAGTTACCACTTCAGATATTTCAAGGGTGCAAGGAAGTTTCTCATTTTGTGGAAATTGCAGAGAAAAACCTGCAAAATCAAACAACAAAAGATAAACAACACTTGTGAAAATGTCAATGAGTTGCCATATCTCACAATGAGTGCTGCTTAAATCTTCTAAATAGTATTGAAGATTTGCAATTTCACCAGCAAAAGTTGATTTCTTCCATCTCAATGCATTTCTCTTCATCTATTAGCAACATAAGCTCTCTGCTTTTTTCATTGAGAATAACAGAGAAAATTGATTGCTATTTTGCCTGATTTTCTCAATAAGACGCAGTACAGATAACCCCTAATGACATTAGGCATATAAGTTTAAAAGTTAATTTCTTCACAGAATCAGAGAACATGCAGAGTTGGAAGGGATCCATAAGAATCGTTGAGCCCAACTCTTAGCCCTGCACATGGCCATTCCCAACCATCCTACCATGTGCCTGAGAGTATCTCTCAAAAGCTTCTTGAATTATGTCAGGCTTGATGCTGTGACTACTTCCCTGGGGAGCCTGTTCCACTGCCTGCCCACCCTCTGGGTGAGGAACCTTTTCCTAATATCCAACCTAAACCTTCCCTGACACAACTTCAGGCCTTTCCCACGGGTCCTATCACTGGTCACGAGAGATCAGTGTCTGCCTCTCTTCTTCCTCTCACAAGGAAGTTGTAGATTGCAATGAGGTCTCCCCTTAATCTCCTCCAGGCTGAACAGAACAAATGACCTCAGCCACTCCTCATACAGCTTCTTCTCAAGGCTCTTCACCATCTTTGTTGCCCTCCTTTGGACACTCTCTAATAGCTCAATATCTTTCTTACATTGCGGTGACCAAAACTGCACACAATATTCAAAGGGAAGCTGTACCAATGCAGAGCAGAGCACAGCAGGACAATCATCTCCCTTGACTGGATGGTGATGCTTTTCCTGATGCCCCCTGGGTTACGGTTGGCCCTCCTGGCTCATATCCAACTTGCCGTCAACCGGGACCCCTAGATTCCTTTCAGTGGCACTGCTTTCCAGCATCTCATTCCCCGTCTGTGCGTACATCCAGGGTTGGCCCATCCAAGGTGCAGAATCTTTCTTCCTTCTTAAGTTAGATATCTTTATTTTCTCTATGCAATAATTTTTTTTCAGGAATTTGTGGAATCCTCTAGTTCTCTACACCTAGTTGACTCATTTTTACTTATGTCATTCCATTTCTTAGAGGTTTCTTTGTAACAGTTTAGTCAAGTTTTCTTTATCTCAGTATTTTGGTACAGACACCCCCAGACAGTGATTCAAAGCACTTGATATCTTGCTTTATACTGTCTTCAAGAGAAAGGCTCTTCTGTTATTTATATGCAAAAGACTACCTTCCTTAGGGTTCACTCGCAATTAGGCTATGTAAACCTCCGACTTTGTTCATCAGGACAGAGAGGGAGAGAAAGGGAGGGAGAGAGAACACTTGTATAAATGTTTATCTTTAAGATATGCTAAGACTTCAAGTACAGAAATCTAAAAACAACTAAATCAGTCAAAGAGTGAAGAACTACAGCGCAAATTCTAGTTATCTGCAGAATATACACACTCGAATATTTACTGTCTCAAAATGATAGATAATGGGACATAAGCCACACAATTTATTTATAAAAAGACAAAGGATGAAAGAAGGTGGGAAAAGGAGACAGAAGGCATAATAAAATATAAACTATTATACTGTAACATTGTCTCTGTGACTTTGGATTAGTTTGACATTGTTAAATTGCAATAGACTATAAATGAAGAAACATATTCTGTAAAAAAAATTTAGTTTGGAGGATTAATGCCGTCACTTTAAACATAATATAATACTGAGGTAAACATAAATTGTTTATTCTGGGACTAGATTTTAAAATTTATCACTTTATGCCAAAGACATCCATTTCAGTTGGCTTGGTGATTTATGATGATACAATAATAATAGTGTTTTGGGTAGGAAGTTTTGTGGAGATTTATCATAGAATCTTACATAAGACATAATAATAGTATGTTTATGTTCTGGTGATTTATTAAACATATCTGTATCAGAGACAACATCCTTAGACATTTCAGAGACATTGTTTTAGAGTGATATCCTTGTCACACTGAAAATTATGAATGTTAGGTGCTCTTATTGTTTTAATTAACTAAATTAATGAAATATTTTGTGTTTTTATTGAAAGGACAAGAAGATCTTAATGATTTTCACTCATTTATAATTAATGTAGCCAGTGAGCACTAAAAGTTTTTACTGAGATTTTCAGCATGGTTTTTCTGTTTTCTTCTAAACATCTCAGTGGCTGCTTCCTCTCTACACATTTTATTGGATGATGTCCTTACTGGTATGAGGCTGGGTAGTCAGTGGCTGAGACTATCTAACAGACTCTTACACTTTACTTCTCATGGGAACTATATATAACAAAATTGCTCTGTCTCAAATGAGATAGAGCATTTTCCAGGCACTATCAGTCTAACAAAGCCTGTTAACACATTATTTAAACTTTATTGCTTACATTTATGAGTGGTAACAAATTAAAAGCAAAGAGACTTGCTGCATAATGTTGTGATAAAGGATTCCTTTCCTATTTTTTAACATATATTTAGTCCTCGTTTCATTGTTACTAGTCAATCAGCACTAGAGATGCACGACTCTTAATAACAGGTGTATCAATACCAAGCACCTGGACAATAAGAGAGGGGGGCCGTATGCTTTTTTGACATAGGCTGTCAAGTAATGTATTGTTCTGGCAGTCAGTCCTGAAAAATCTGTTGAGAATTTATAATCTGTTTTAATGTGTGTCCTTTTTTTCATCTGAAGTACAAATTGGAAAATATAAGTATTATCTGCAGTAGAGAGGGGAAAAGAAAGGAAACTGGCACTAAAGACTCAACTGTAAACCAGAATATTCAAGGAAAATAAGGAAGCCATGAATTTTCACAGTTACAAAGACAAAAAATGAAAACAATAAAATTGCCATTTCTGGAAATAAGGAAAAATTCAAATTCGGCTTATGGGAAGAGGAGTTGAAGCTTATGTTCAGAGTTGGAAATACTATTTTTATGTAAATTATTATGACACATATCAGAGAAGTGAAACTACCATCTAGATATGAAAAATTAAAGGGGCCAGAGTACCAACCTGAATAACTAAGCATAGCACAATATATATCCAAATGGGATTTCATAGATTAAAGTTATGCTCAGGACAAAGGATAAATTTAATGTAGCAAATAATCCTCATTTTTAGCTAATTTCAATAGCAAAAAACCTCACTTTTCCAACACCATTTTTTGAGAAACTGATCAAAATTATTTAAGGAATCATAAACTTCCTTTAGCTGAAAGGCTGCTTCATCAGTGTTGTAGATACATATCCTGGAAAACACTATTGACCAACTATTGACTGTTTTTTATGTTTACATTGGGTTAAAAACTTCAGCACATAAATAGAAAACTCTCATTGCAAAGCTAAAGGCAGTAACATAGCTCACTAAACCCCAGGGAACTTTTACCAGCCTAATAAATGTGTTTAGTCTCCTGATGGAAAGATATTTCCTTGATCAGCACTGAGCAGAGGTTTTCTGAAGAAAGAAAATTCTTGTCTACTCTGCTATATGCTTTAAAGACAGATGAGAAGACAAACCTACTTCTCTGGAACATCAAGCTGAGCCAAACCAAACCAAATCCTCACTTGTTTAAGGAAGTGTTTTTCTGAAAACTTTACATTATTATCACCTAATTAGGCCTCAATGTATGTCTAACATGAATGCAAAAAAAATATTAAGGTGTTATAAGAGAAAAAATGTATTACCACATACACAGAATCACAGAATGACTAGGGTTGGAAGGGACCTCTGAAGGCGATCTAGTCCAACTCCTCTGCTACAGCACATTCACGTAAAGCAGGTTGCACAGGGTTGTGTTCAGACAGGTTTTGAATATCTCTAGAATGAGAGACTCCACAACCTCCCAGGTCAGCCTGTACAAGTGCTTTGCAAATCTCAAAGTAAAGAAGTCTTTTCTCAGATTCAGACTGAACTTCCCGTGTTTGTGCCTGTTTCCTCTTGTCCTATTTCTGGACATCGCTGGAAAGATGGACATCATTGGTCCCATCCTCTTGACCGCTGCCCTTATGATATTTCTAAGCATTGATATGATCCTCATTCATCTCTTCTTCAGGCTAAACAGACCCAATGCCATCAACCTTTCCTCATAAGAGAGATGCTTCCGTCTCCCAGTTGTGCACATAGTCCTCCACTGGACTCCCTAGCAGTTTGTCATCTTTCTTGAATGGGGGAGACCAGGACTGGACATAGTGCTCCAGATGTACCCTCAACAGGGAAGAGCAAAGAACAGGATTACCTCTCTCGACCTCCTGGCCTCACTTTTCCTAATGCAAGGTACCGTTTCCTTCTTGGCCCCCAGGGAACACTGCTGGCTTATGGACCTGTTGTCCACTCCCAGATCCTTCTCCTCAGAGCAGCTTCACAGCAGGTCAGCCCCCAGCCTGTACTACTGCACAGGGTTAATGCTTCCCAGGTGAACCCTAAATTATCTTCCTCTCAGCCCAGCTGTCCAGCTTGTCCTGGGCTCACTGACTGGCAGCAGAGCATAACACAGAGGTGTCAGCCACTCTCCTCAGTTTTGTATTATTAGCAAACTTGCTGAGGGTGCAGCTGGTGTCTTTATCCAGGTCATTGATGAAGTGCTAACAAAGGTCTTGACCATAGTAAAGAATGTAACTTTATATGGAATTGTTTTTAGGAATAATTATTCAATACTGAGACAAGCGTCCATTATTTAGCTGTGTAAAACCTCATATTTTACAGAACATCTATATTTGGTCATATTTTAGTCAAATGTGGTCCAGAGGTCTATCTAAATCTTTTGGTAACTTTTACATCAATAAGATTACTAAAAATTCATAAGGCTGACACCTGAAAATCTAATTTAATCCTTTGCTCAAAAAATTACATTGAAAAAAATCACATCAAGGTTCAGCTGAGAATATTGGGAGTAAAAGTCATCATCATATGAAAAATAAGCCTTAAAATATAGCAGGCAGTAATGCCACAGATGATATCTCATAGAGGACAAACATACATTTGTGATTTAATGCACTGCCTGTAGTTAAAGAATAATTCTAATGCTTTAAATATTTTAAAATCTTTCCTCATTTTTAGCTAAGAAGAAATGGTCAAATATTTATCATGGTATCTCCATCAGTTCAATTCCAAACAGATAGGTGACTTCTGGATTATGAATACGGTGAAAGATTTAGAAAATTCCTACAGGCAAATTTGAGTTTTTTCTTCCACACTTTCTTTATGCACAGTGAACTTTTCTGTTTATTCATAATAAAGAAGTAAAAAATAGCAGTTGTCTTATACTTCTTCTTTTACTGAGAAGTCGAAATAGTGCATGTCTCATACAAAATATAAGCAAGAAAATATCCTGTTGAATAGAAAGTGTTTTGTTAACATTGTCAGAATATTGGAGGCAGTGTTAGCAATGTTGATTTCACACTATCCCAGAGCAAAAAAGATGCACAACGACTCTGTGAAAACACAACTTAGACAATGTGGTCAACAAAAAAAAATAACAAACTAAAAACATAGTCTGATTAATGCTTTGACTTTACCTGAAGTGGATTTTTTTAGCAGTTGAATGAAAGCATGAAGAAAGAAACAGCACTTACTTTAAATTCCAGCAGTTTTCATTTCGTGTGCATTTATCTATGTTTGCAATTAAATGCCAATAAAATTCTATCCAAAAATTATTTGAAATAGGAATTTGAAACTCACTACTTTGTTATAAAACACAGAAAAATAATCTTAGCATTTATCTATTTTACTTTTTTCCTCAGTACAAAATCTAAGCAATTTTCCTACTCTAGAGAAATTTTCTTAGTGAAAAATATTTTTTGAAAAACAATAGATGCTCTATTTCATTATTTGTGGTGTCTCCTTATGAAAAGTGGTAATAGTGACTTCATTTACATTTTCAAAATTTGCTATGCTCTTAAACCTCTAATTCATGATTAACACACCCAATAGTCAACATATAAAGGTCACTTCAGAGATCTGGTTGTTTTTCAAGGTATTTGACTAGGCAAGACAAGAAGTCACAAGTAAAACTTGGATTTCTTTTAAACTCCCAGTGTTTCTTGTTCTAGCTCACTATGATTATGACTAGAAGATAATAGCAGAAATTTTCCTGAAGGAAGCTAGCAGGTGTCTGAACCACTAGATTTGCTCCTTCATTCTGCTGGGTGTATAAGATGTATAAGTTATGTTAGAGCATTAGTAACACATATAGAGGAGTCCCAAACAGTGATTCCCTCTGAATGTGAACATTATTTAATGCACTGCTATATACAAATATTTTCTGAATTTAAGTAAAAGACAGAAATGAGAATAAAATAATCAGAATTCAATCCTGGGAATTTTGGTTACCAATACATGAAATAAACTGTGAATAAGCACACTTATAAGAAAATAAACCCAGTCTTGTTCATGAGGTCCAAAGTAGCAAAAATCAGTTCTAGAGGTGGTTGGAAGAAATAAGTAGCTTGGTTAATGGTTTTGAATATGAAAGACTGAAGTTTTTCAAACTATCAAGGAGCTCCTCTGTGACCCTTTCCTAGAAAAAATAAAAAAAAAATCCCAAAACAAGATCACTCCTGATGATAATCATGTTACTTTACATGTGTAAGAGTAATCAAGCTCTCCAATACAAATGTACTTTGATTGGTTGAGTTCTCAAAGGGCTGAGAGAATTGGAGGCTGCTGAAAAACTGAATTTCTAACCTATATGAGGCATAATTTATGAAATGCAAGCTTGGAGTTTAAAATACATGTGCTATTTATGGATGAAAAGTGTTTTAGTATTTTTGCCTTATATAAAATTGAAAATATAAATTAGATTAATAGGAAGTGTGACATTCTTAGTTTTTAGCCATTAAAGAAATGTTACAATAATTCAACTCATGTCAGGATATAGGCTTATGGTTGATCTTTTTAAAAACCTCTTAAGTAACAATTACTGCTGTTCATATGCACGCCAAATAGCCCTGTATTCTGTGGGTATATTCCGTGAATCTGAAACTAAGAAAATACTTAGCATATATATGGATCACAGATAACAACAGTTTCTTTGTGGTTTTAACGATTGTTATTTTGCTCCTTGCAGTGATTTATTCCTCAAAGAGCTTTTCTCTGTTTTCCTTTTTCCTCCAACCTTCTTTTTTATTTCTAATTTCCCTAAGACAAAAAAAATCTAAATACCTTCATGTTATAAAGTTAAAAAAACAGTGATTTTTCACAGCCTTAGTCATTTAGACATTGCAATGATATCAATCATATATGACAAATGAATGAAGTAACAACAGCCCAGAAGATAAATGTCTTCATCACAAAACTGTGATGAGTGTTTGAGACATACACAGCACTTAATACTTATTCATGTGGGTGGTTTCATCCAAACCTCTTTTAGACTCTGTGGCAATGGATTTCTTCATTTGCTGTAACCTATTGTTCTTACTGACTGCTGGAGCTCTTAATGAGTAGTCTTTGAACTGCAGGCACTGCTATTTTCTTTTGATCAACAAGAAACTCTGCTAAAAAAGGCCAAACTTCCAAAAGCATACAAACACCAATCAATGGTTTTCATACGTATTAATATTTCATGGCAAATGATCAGACTGAAAATGCCTTATTTCCATTGTATAGCACTAAGTCATGACAATTTTCATTGAATCAAATGAGAATTTTCCTGTGAGTAATCTTTTGCACAGAATGGTAAGGAATAAAAAAGGTTTTCAAGCAGTTGTCCAGAACGTTTCCCTGCTGATTAAATTGCATATGAAATTGCATACGGTTTCAAGATAATTAAGGGAAAATGAAGAATGATTTCCTTGATTTAGCTGGTGGACCAGTTCTCCAATATCTGTCACTCTTGAGGCAAAATCACTTTTCAGTGGTCTATGTTACATGAGTTGATTACTTTCAGTTTTCAGAATCATGGAATATGTTGAGTTGAAAGAGACCCACAAGGATCATCAAATCCAACCTTTAGACCTGCACAGGACCATTCCCAAGAGTCCCACATTGTGCCTGAGAGTATTGTCCAAACACTTCTTGAAGTCTGTCAGGCTTGGTGCTCTGGCCACTGCCCTGGGGAACCTGTGCCAGTAACAAACCATCCTCTGAGTGAAGAACCTCTTTCTGATGTCCAGCCTAAACCTTCCATGACACAACTTCAGGCTATTCCCTCAGGTCCTGCCACTGGTCATCAAGGAAAAGAGATCAGTGCCTGCCCCTCCTCTTCTCCTCACAAGGAAGTTGTAGATTGCAGTGAGATCTCTCCTCAGTCTCCTCTTCTCCAGGCTGAACAGACCAAGTAACCTCAGCCACTCCTCATATGGCTTCCCCTCAAGGCCCTTCACCATTTTTGTTGCCCTCCTTTGGGTGCTCAAACAGTTTGCTGGCATCCTCAATGATCCAAGCTGAAGAAATGGCACTCCTTATTTCCTTACCCTGTTGAGATCAGGAAATAATTGGTGTTATGAGTATGAATCACAACCAAGTTACTGTCATTGAAATGTAGTTTATATAAGCTCCTTTTTAATATCCTTTCCCCCAGCTGCATGGATATATTAGTAACCCCTTGCATCATGGATACTGAAAATAACTCTTTCCTGTTATGATTTAGATCACAATCTACAATTTGCTATTTCTGGTTTATTTTTTTTATTCTGAGAAAATGAGTTACCATTTAAAAAGTCTTTAAAACCGTGGTTCAAATCTTTGATTTAAAAGGCCACTGATTAAACCCTTTTATTTTCTCATAAGTTACGATGTGATAATAAAAACTTTTATTATAAAATTATTTCCTATAGCGTTACTATACAAAAGCACACAATAAACATAAATGTTGTTGACATATGTGTACAAGTGTTACTTACATACAGAAAAAATTATATACTATATACACATATATAACTTTTTGCTTAATTTAGCATTATAAATTCAAAATCTGTGCTGGACTCCACAGAGTTCATAGAGGCTGACATGTTTTTTCACCTTCTTGAATAGATCTCCTGAATTCTAGAAAGTGATAAAATTGTTCATTATCAGTAGCCCAAAATACTAAACTCACAGAAGTACAATTGAAATGTTCTTTATATCAACTATATTTTATGTAGAAACAAACTGGTTTTTATTGCTGAAGTTTTGCATTGGCAAACTCTTGTGTCCTTCTCCCCATTGGCTTCACTGTGGTCCCCCTATAAACACAAATCCATCTACTACAGTATAAATAAAGGATTGAGATATTATTAATGGTGCAGTTACAACAAATGTTTACTGGACATGGTGAAATATTGATGGTGTGCAGAATAAAATACCTGCTACTACATGTTATATCTGGATGACATAACCTAGCTGTATGTACAGGAGTCAGTACAGAATATACCTGGAGCAGTGGAAAACTTTAAAGACAACCCAGCCTCCAAAACATAGAAAAAAAAAGAGTAAATAGATATATACACCAAATGTACATATTACATTCATACATAAAAAGTTATTTTTATATACTCAGAGATTTAATTAATCACTTAATTTCTTGAATGTTCTGTCTGATGACTCTGAACCACCTTCTTGGTTCTTTTTACATTTGATCCTGTACTGACAGTAGTTTAAATTATTGGTCTCAATATTGTATGAAACAACTAAAGAGCTTTCTGGTATTTTTAGCTATACATACTCCTACTCTGTTAAATATCAAGAATTTTTGAGTTTAGATTTAAATAACATTAAGAATAAATATACTAACCTGAAATAATGTTTGTTTTTATTTCCCCATAA
Organism: Serilophus lunatus; assembly: GCA_013399895.1. Lineage (NCBI taxonomy): Eukaryota > Metazoa > Chordata > Aves > Passeriformes > Eurylaimidae > Serilophus > Serilophus lunatus. Next base: position 43,212 of record VXBA01005108.1, read on the forward strand.
AATAACTGAATTTCTCAAGCATTTTTATAATAAGGCATTCTCTTAGTATCCTGAGAAATATATAGAAAGCTCAGTTAAAGCTTTATCTGATGATGCTGACACCTTACAAATGCATCTCATAGAACTGGTTTGTTTAGGGACTTTTATGCTCTTAGAAATCTTATCATGCATGAACAGATAGCCTTTTAGATGATGGAACTCCTGTTAGCAAGGATTTATCAAGGCTGTGGGATACAGACTCTATTTTGTAACAAAAACACTTGGTTAATCTGCTTTAACCACTAGTGAGCACTCTACCAGCAAAACACCCTGCCATTTAGATTGTAAACTCTAGATGTATGTTAAGGTTAAATAGTGATAGAAGGCTTATCATGTTACCATGCTTCAGAACTCTGATAAAGCCTCCTCAGGATAGTAGCAAGTGGAACAAAGGTCTATTCAGAAATGTTTGACAGAAGACACACCATACGGTGGGACCTGTCTAATTGACAGCATGGCTTAAGTGAGGAATTCCTGATATGTAGAACCTGGTGACTGCCTTGACTCCTGCAGTCTGTGCTGTGTTCAGGCTATGTCAGGGTCAGTATTGGGTGTTAACCAAAACTAGGGATCTGTATAAGCAGGCAGAAAATCTTACAACAACAAGCTTCCTTATCTCTTTATTTGCTATCTGTCTACATGAGAAAACAATGTAAGGTTCATAAATTAAATGTAATTCATCTCAGAACCCCAGAGATGCTTGTGTTTCTAAATGACTTACACTGAAGTAATTTTCCACCACTCTTCCTAGTTCTGAGGCAGGCCCTCAGCTTTCTCAGAAGTTCTCAGGATCACCTCATCTTCTAAGCGATTTATGGAAGGAGAAGACATAGACTGTTGGACTCAGGCAGCAGCCACCTATTTAAGTGTGTTTTGGTTTTGGTGCTTTCTGTTTGGACATCTCACTCCTGCTTCTATATGACTTTTCAAAGCTCTGTTACTGTTGACCAGATTTGCGGTTTATCAGAAGTTGTCACTGCAGTAACAGAAGAAAATTTTAAAAGAAGTTGTGTGTTTGTTCTTGATGCCATTCCATGGACATGGAGACTGTTCCATTTACAGAGAGGGTATACTCACATAAACTATTCTATAATAATCTTTGTGTAAGAAAATGCTTATTTGAGAATTGTACAGAACAGGAAAAAAAAATTACTGGAAATAAATAAATACGGGTCTGAAAAACTAAGGCTTTGAGATGTTTAGATAAATAACAAACAAACAAACAAACCTGAATCACTGGTTAGTTCTCTGACTTGGATGTAGATATCCTGACTTCACAGAACATCTTATGACCTTCTTCAAAAGATAAATATCAGAAGTTTTAGGCATCTAAACATACAAAGGGTTGGAATAGAATCAGAATACAATATTTTACTTTTCCTTCCATGTATATATTTTCTATTTGCAGTAAAAAAATTATAAAGAATGTTCATTAGAGCCTATAACCTCCTAGTGGTCCTCTTGAAAACATGTCTGAACAGTAAAACTTGTTCCATTTAATCAGGTAGTTAACATTAAACAGGACAGTTTTTGTGTCAGAGAGTGCAAATTTGCAGTTGACAAAGATTAACGGAAAGCATGTCACAAAAAACAGTGAGACTTCCCATATGAGAGAGAAAAACTGAAGACTGGTAAAAGAAATCCATGTAAGCAATGATGTTAGCTCAAAAGGCAAACAAGACTTAATAAGAGGAATATAATTCTCTTTTTAAAAAAGATATCTTTGGTACAGGAATAAATGAAGAGAGTAATTGAAAGGGTACAGATAACCTGGATGATAAGGCCATGTTGTGTTGTAGTGTGTTCTGGAACAGTATCCTCCTGCATGTATCCAGCTACCTAGTAAATTACAAATTACCAAACAGCTACAAGAGGAAAACTGAGGTGAGGATTTCTGGACTGAGCTAGAAAACTTCTTTAAAATTTCACCTTTGAAGAATACTTGAAAGATGAAGTAAGATGAAATGAAGGATGAAGTATACATATACTGTTGCAAAGTGTGGCTGCATAAATAATTTTGTCAAGTAATTGTGTTTAGAATCTTCTTTCCATTGCATTATCTGAGATATCATAAAAACCAGACACAGCTGAGAAATTAATCTGGTTAGGAAAATTTACCACAGAAGGGGAAAAAGTTTTCAAAACCCAACTGTTTTCTGGGTTTTCTTGGATGTTTTCTGTGTTGCAAATTTCTTAAATTCATGACAGCTTTTGCGGACTACTACTTTTTGCTTTACAGTTACTCTCCTGCATCATAAGAATAGATGTACTTAGGATAGCAGAGATATTTTCTAGTTTGTATCACATGTTTTAAATGAGTTCAAACAGATTTCAATATTGTTATTACTACTGTAATAGAATAAAGAAGTATACAGTTCATTAGTTACTATAGTAAACTTCATTCCTTTTTCATCTCTTTTGATAAAATGGGAAGTATTAAAATGGAATAGTGTTTCATTTTCCATTGAAAACAGCCTTTCTGCATGAGAAGTGGAGTAAACTGCATGTATTCTTAAGTGTTTCGCATTATTTGACTACACTCAAAATTCTGAGTGAATTTAGTTTTCTACTTGAATTAGGTTTAATTTTTGTCTTTGACCATAAGAAATGAAATATATGCATGTTACAAAAGAGTAGCAACTTATACAAAAGCTCAAAATTATGCTCAGGTTTTGTTCTAGTCAGTCTTCATAACTGTCTTATCTCTGTAGTCAATCAAAGTGAAGCAAACTGGGAAAATTCTAAATTGTTGTACAAACTTTTATGTATGATTTATTCATGATTAGTTTCTTTCTTGAAATACTAAATTAAGTAAAGTTAGAACAGGAAGAAATTATAGCATAAATCTGGAAAAAAATTTAAAAGTATGAAGAAATTTTATTATAACATTGTAATTTACAGTCAGTTATTTCTAGGCTTTTGTTTATTATTTATTTGAAGACCTAAGTTTTTGTAAAAGCACATAAATTTCATTGACCATCATCTTAAATGGGCTCAACTGTTATCAATAGCTGCATGCACAAAGCAAGAAAATTTAGGATTATTCTGCTAAATTTTCAAGCTATGCATATTATTTACTTAGAATATCCACCTATTAAAAAGAAAACAAAAGAATCTCCTTGTAGTATATTAGACATCAACACCATTGAAGCAGTAATGTCTCCATCAGCAGAGACCTAGTAGTTAAAAAATGAAATTAAAATTGACACCAGCCTTTAGAGACAACTAAGTCAACACTGGATATTCCAAAAAAGGATGAAAATATAAATGCAAGAATCTTTAGCAGTTTTTTGATATACTTTCATTATTTTTAAACTTATCATATTAGGATAACATTGTTGTCAGTAACAGTAAAGCATTGCTATTCTAATTTTTTTGCCATACTGCTCAAGAAATCTGTGTAACTTCAAAAGTGTTCAGCAAAATTACTTGACTCATTCTGCCTTCAGAGGTTTATCTGTTCCCCACTGATGTCAACTTTTGACGTATGTATGTTCTGTATCCAGAATTTGGTACATATTAGCTTAATATATCAACAGCAATGGGACTGATGAGTATCTGGAGACCATTTCACTGACTGCCAAAGAGCATTCGCCTCTTGGGGAAAAGTTACTCCAACATAAACACTTTTGATATTGCCAACTTACACAATATTTGATAATTTCTCAGTGGCCCAGCTGTTCTCTAAGCTTCACTTATGCAGATACAGCTTTTATTTGGGGAAGAAAAAAGTTTTTATTATGCAGTGGAGGAGGTTGAGTGGTGTATAAAATTTGTGCAGGGAGCCTGGGAGAGCTGTACTCTGTCTTTTAAATCCTTAATATTTTGAATACTATTCTTTAAGAAGAATAAGAAAACATGGCATGCATTCAAACTCTAGAGAAACCATTGAATTTCTAGTTGCATAAAGACATTCCGGTGTATTTTTGTACTAACTTCTAGAGAGCAAGACCTCCTTTCTGCTGTAAGTTAACCGTCAAAATTTCCACTCCACAGAAATAATTCCATGTCAAATAATTCCTATACTTTAATGAACTTAACATATAAAGCAGAATCCTGAAAGCTTTGTTCATGTTGGATCTCTTAACAAATAAGACATTAGCTTCAGAATATCATTAAAAAATTTACATGAATACTGTTGCTTTTTTGTCTCACATTTAAAAAGTGATATGTTACACATAAAAAGTTGCTTTTAAAAAAATCGACATATTTTATTCATTTACTCAAAGCTGAAATCTTCAGAGCTAAATTTCCGTGGCAATAAATTGAGATAGCATGGGTTCAAAATGAGTTATCACAATATAAATGGTTTAATGAAAGTTTCCAATGGTCACCTCTGAATTGAATTTGGATTTAGCTGAGAAGGTTTTCTCACCACTCTGTGTGCTTCCAAAGAGAGAGGTTAATCCTTAGGAATGCTAGAGAATCACTGGGTAAACTGATAATAGTACATTTTTATGATTCTATCAAGTATAGCCACAATTAAAAAGTCCCTTTGTGGACTGAATACAAAGGCTTTGCAAACCGCAAGAGGTCTATGGGCTGTGATACAGAGAATCTTAAGCTGGTGGATATTGACGTAGCCCTATTAAAGTCAATGGCATTAACATCTCTTTTATACTAGCTAGCAATTTGGCCCGTGATCTGCCCCCTACCTCCTCCATTATACACTGTGGTAACAGATTGTCAGACATCCCTTGAAAGAAAATGTATATCCTGCTAACAAGGCAGTTTTACATCTACACATGATTTCCAAACAAAAAGTCTGATCATAAGTTCAGTAAAATAAGAAACAACTCCTGCAAAAAGTTCATACTTTCTAACTGTTTGATTTTTTTTCCTTTTTAAAGGAATAATCTAATAACAGTACAACAAGGGAGGCAAAAGGAGCCTCAATAGATGTATTATTTCTCCTTCTGCACAGGTGGTAGGCTCAACTTTTCCCCTCCCAGTGTTAGGGCCAGTGCAGCTGTATCAGAGCATGTATAATTAATTAATTATAGATGCCTTAGTATATAATTAAGTGTAGGAGTGGTGTAAGGGGGAACATCAATGACTATAGAAGCAGAGAAATAGGAGGCATATTGTAACACTCCTTCACAGTTTGTAGGTTTCTCCACCCCCTGGAGCAATGCAACTGCCCTCTGTAATTGAACCCTCAGCTTGTACCATTTTTTTAAAAAAAAAAAATGTCAATGAATAAAGTGACTGTGATATAGAGTTCAACTTCAGCCAAGTTACAAGGAGAAAAGACTAAGAACTTAGAGGTAACAAAACTGAAGGCAGTGACTGCTGAATCTGGAATGCAAAGCAAGACAGTGCCAGTGCAATTAGAAGTTGTATTGGTTTTTCTGTGGCCAGGTTTTGGTGGCAGTGGGGGGGGCTGAGGGAGAGGCTTCTTCGAGAAGCTGCTGGAAGTTTCCCC